>BQNB010115389.1:0-13891 GCA_026074375.1 Tanacetum coccineum
ACTTAATGTCTGTCTTAAGAAATCGACTTCTGATGGAAGAAAAGACCTACAATCGACCTGAACTTGCAAGAGAAAAGGAAAGACTTTTAGCAAAATTAAATGAAAAGCAACGTCGTATCTTTGACTTAATTGTCAACGCCTGCACGAATAATCAGCAAGAATTAATCTTCGTATACGGACATGGAGGTACAGGAAAGACCTTTTTGTGGAAGACTATCATATACGCTTTACGTGCCGATGGAAGAATCGTATTAGCTGTTGCATCCTCTGGAGTTGCATCACTATTGTTGCCAGCAGGACGAACTGCTCACTCACGTTTCAAATTACCTCTCGATCTCACTGACACATCCGTTTGTTCGATAAAGAAGAACACCCAACTAGCAACTTTAATTAAAGAAACCAGCTTGATTGTATGGGACGAATCCCCAATGAACGATCGTCGGTGTTTTGAAACTCTAGATAGAACCTTACGGGACATACTTGATATGCCAAACACTTTATTCGGTGGTAAAACCGTGATGTTAGGAGGAGATTTTCGACAAACTTTGCCTGTAAAAAAGCAGGCATCCAGGAATGAACTCATAGGTTCCTCAATTGCCAAGTCCTATTTATGGCAACACTTTAAGTTACATCGTCTGACAAAGAATATGCGTCTAAGCAACGGAACCTTACACGAGACAGACAAAGAAAAGGTAGCTACATTTGCAAATTGGCTGTTAGACATTGGTAATGGTAATATCGACGCACCCGATGAGGTTGATCCAGAAAATACATCATGGGTTGATATCCTTGACATGTATCGAATTCCCGATGACGAACACGGAATGATGAATCTAATTAGGTTTATCTATGATGATCAGACGTTGTAGAACCCCACACCTCAAGCCTTACAAGAGAAGGTAATCGTCTGCCCGAAAAATGAAGTAGTCGATACTATAAATGCCAAGATCATGTCTATGGTTCCAGGAAGAACGCAAGTATACATAAGTTACGATGAAGCTTTACCACACGGCCATGACGGAGGAGAAGTAGAGATGTTGTACCCAAAAGAGTATTTAAATACTCTTTCATTTGCAGGATTACCACCACATCGATTAGAACTGAAAATCGGTACTCCAATAATACTGTTACGCAACCTCAACATCGCGGGTGGTCTTTGCAACGGGACACGCCTAATTGTAAAGCAACTGCTACCAAAAGTGATAGAGGCTCAAATAGTAATAGGCACAAGGATTTCTCAGAAAGTATATCTTCCACGCATCCCGCTAACAATGAAAGACCCCACAATACCTTTCGTCTTCAAAAGAAAGCAATTCCCGATAAAAGTATGTTATGCGATGACCATTAATAAATCTCAAGGCCAATCTCTCAAAAAAATAGGAGTATACTTACCTGAACCTGTTTTTGGCCATGGACAATTATATGTCGCTTTATCAAGAGCAACTACTCCAGATGGGCTGAAAATACTAATTAACGCACGACCTGAGCACTCACCGGCGTCCACCAAAAATATAGTATATAGAGATTTCCTCTCAAGGCTGAGCACTCAGGAGGTTGTCTCTATCTTACGAAAAAAAAAATCGCTACTGATATTGTGAATATAGTCGACCCCATAAGTATTAGGCGTGTATACTTTTTAATCGCACATTTTATATTTGTCTTTGTTAGAAATAAGAAGCTGTAATTACATATACTTTCGTAGTCGACCCCATTAGTATTAGGCGTGTATATTTTGTCTTTGTTAGAAATAAGGAGCTGTAATTACATATAGTTTCGTATCTTATATCATTCAAATTTAACAAGTGAGATATTTGCAACCCATACATTCATGTTAGTTTGTAGTATGCCTATTTCCATATTTCCTCACTATTAAATTCCGTAAATACAATTGATTCCATAGTAATTAGTTCTCTATAATTTTTTTACCACGTACTGTATGACTTTTTTCTGTTACAAATAAGGAACTAATATATCTATGTTAGTTCATCACAGTAATCCTGATGTTTATTCTTTTTCTTGCGAATGTTACACTTACATATTTTAGTAGCATGGCGACAACTAGCAACACGGACTCTAGCCGTCAAAATAAGGGAAAAATGATTGTAGCAGAAGAACCAGAAATAAGAAACGTTGCCGACCTCAAATCGACAGATTCTAACAAAACAATTGAGGTGATCGTTTACCGCAAATGGATTTCCACACATAATCAAACTCGATTACCAACAAAGTTCTGCTGTATGCTTATCGACAAACAGGTAAGCAATGATTACCATTCAATGTTTCTTACACAGAAAAAAATTAATACATATTCTAACTATTTATAAAAATCTTACCTAGGATACCCCGATACAAGCCAATATGGGCGTTGAAGATGCTGAATATTTTGACCAATTGCTGGAACTCCATACAGCATACAGAATTTCAGGTTTTAGCTGCGACAAAACATCTCCATGGGAATGGACTTTAGAAAACGATACATCTCTTATATTTGGCAAATACATTCAGCTCCATAACATACCTAACGATGACTTCCCCGAACACTACTTCAACTTTGCGGCTTACAACGAGCTCATGCAGTACTCACAGGTAACACTCCCATATTTCTTATCTTACTGATATCAAACATCAGTAAGCATCATAACTATAAACTCATATGTTTTACAATAAAATGCAAAAACTCACAAATATCCACAAAACTTGCAGGCACGACCAACTGCCCGACAACACACCATTCCCTGACCATCAACAATCAACGATATGAGAATCTCAACCAGGAAAGAACAAGAAACCGTTTTCCGTTAGCAACTCTCCTTGAAGTAAACCCACAGAACTATCAGGTTCGTTATCTTACTATTTTCCTCACCAAACTAAACAAAACATGACAACAATCTAAATAATAAAAATTTCATTGCACAGCATGTTAGATTTACGTCAGACGCTACCATACACAAAATCAACTCCCAAAAAGAATGGTACTACCAAAAGTGCACAACCTGTGGTAAGAAAGTGATACCAGAAGTTCCAATACCTAAATGCAAAAACCACGGACCTCAAACGATCCCTATATACAGGTAAACACAAATTTTCTATACATTTATTCCAATTAAAAGATACTAATACCTGTACAACAACAGTTACTGTTTGAAGGCAATCGTCAGCGACGGGACGGCTACCATCTCCATAACCTGCTTCAGTGAGCAAGCAAATTCTTTAACAGTGGACTGCAACAAGCTTCTCACCCAAATAGCAGACAAAAACCCATTCCATCTGCCTGACTCTCTCAAGAAACTGAAAGGCACAACCCATACCTTCCAGTTCCATTTTGACACTATGAGCACTTCAAAAAGACCAGACTTCGTTTTAGACACCGTTTTCCAAAATCCACCATTGCCCTTGCCAACACCACCACCACAACATCCGACACTTCTCCTACCCACTCCGGCGGCACAACCACCTCCCTCCACCGCACGAAAACCAATACCTATTCCAATGAAACCCACCAGCCCAGCATTGTCAACTACCGCTAGCAACGAACCAGAAGTAGCCGAAACTGAGACACAGAAACCAACCAGTCCAGAAACGACTCCACCAGGAAACCAAAACCCCGTTGAAACCGACAAGAGCCGAAAAGGAAAAACCCACCGGAATCATCAGCACAGAGATCCCTTTTCACCGGTAACCAGGGAATAAACCCAACTGAAGCTACCAAGAAAACGAAACATGAAGACAACACCAAACCTGACCCATGATTAACAAAAACCAAAAGACCCACCAGCCTTAGAACTACTACTACTAAAAAGTCTGTATAACTATAACTTTAACTTACTTAAGTAGTGTACTGTTGAAAATCTCAAGCGCGTCTGCAGTTGCTACCTTTTGTGTAATCGCCATCAGCAGGCGTATAAGACTCAAGTATGTTGTATGTCAATGGTAAATTTTGTGTTCTTTATGGTTTATACTTTTGCTAACGCATACTTATTACTGTTTAGCCGATCACTATGGTTGTCACATTTTCCACCACCTCTATGCCATCTGATCATAGCTTTGAAAAAAATGTTGCTTAATTAAGAGTTGCCCTTGATAGTTTCTTTTTGGCATTTTAAAAGACTTGGTTTTGTTGTTTGCATGGTTTGTTGTTACCGCTTAAACTTTTGCATACCCTCCGACCAACAAATCGCCCAAAAACGAAAAAACAACCCAAGTACGAAATAACCCGAAATCGTTTAGGCACAAAACAAGCCCCGCCGCAACGCGCGGGCAGTATACCCTCTCGTTATATCACAGATGCTATCAGACCAAACACTTACTGGCTGGCCACAGTAGCTAATCTTGGGCTCTTGGCCAAAGCCTTACATCAATAGTTAGCTCATGAATTCTAGTTAAACAAAATAGGCCCAACATTATATATGTGTAAAGAAGATTAAGATAGGCCCAGAGCTCTAAACAAAAAGGCTAAATGGTTTACTTTTTGATTTTGATCTTTTCTATTTTTTTTCTTCTTAAACTTAGGATTTGAAGAATCCATAACACTTCATCATATTTAGCAGCTCCTTTATTTAGTTATTTAGACTAGTATTCAACAGTTTTATCATCTATTTCTTTTATCACATAAAGTCTGATGCAAATGTAATAGAAGCTAATAGGTGCTGTTATTCTCATCATGAATCATAAGGATTTTACTTTGCACGTCACAAATAATAATATTACAATTAAAACTAGCGAAACGCTAGAATCAAAGTACAAACAACAATATACAAGGATTCAGGAGTTCTTAACAAAATTTAAAAAGTTGGATAAGGTAGCTCATTATCAAGATTGTTGAGAAGAACCCGATCGGAAAACCGACGAATGTTCCTTCCCAAAACATCCATGATAGATCCTCCTCTTCCTCGACTCTTCCTTCCGGTGATGGAATATCACCCGGACAAGTGACTTTAATCTGCATACCGCATAGTCCACTATTGTTTTGAAAATAACTCAACTCATTCATAGTGTCCATTTGCCTACCACGAGGAATTTTACCGTTCAACATGTTGTTGCTGTTGGAAACCTGCATACTTTTATTAGTGTAGATCGAATAACATTAACAAGTAAATTAACCGATAATTAAAGCAGTAAAAGAACGAGGCTCGTGTTTAACACGATTCCCTTAAAACAGATTCGTCGTCTGTTTCCAGGCTACAACGTCTACAGCCGGACTAGATAATCTGACCTGAAAGATCACGGAAAGGATCGAGGTTTATGTTCGATGAAAACTGCTGGAAAGACTGCTCAAAAGCAGATAGGCGCGTAGGCGAACCACGTGTCCGCATTCAGTGGAACCGAACCCATCTTGGCCCAGAAACCCTTTCATTCATCGGTATTAAAGGACTTATCAGATTTTCCCGCCAAAAACTCATCCAACGAGTATGCTCGTGAAGAGTTGTGACTCTTGTGTTTTGAACATGTTTAACTTTCATAAGTTTTTGTTTTCTAACTCAAACAATATAAAGATCATGTTCTAAAGTCTAAAAAAGGGCCCAATCCAAAGAAAGCTTTGGCCCAAAAACATATCAGCCCGTTATCTTATTTGCAAACCTATCATTGACAAGAAAGTATTTACAACAGGGTGGGGTGTTGCAAGGAAGACGGACAGGATCTTTGTCAATGGCACCCGAATCTCTCCCAATCAACTAGGTTGTGAGGTCTACGTCCTGCTTAAAACATGTGAGTATTGATTTGTTGTGACATAATATTTGCCAGTTATAAAAAAAATATTTAAGCTAAGACAATCATTAGTTCATAACCTCAATTGAATAAGCTACGTAAGCTCGTATAAAGAATATGAGCTAAAGACAAATACCGCCCCTTAGTATTTCTTTCCTGTGGATTTATTGCTTAATAATAAGCACTTTAGAGATAGTGTTTAATGAGTGCTTTTTATGCATAAAATAAGCAATTTAGGAGTAGGAGATAGTGTTTATGAATGCTTTTTTTTTGCTTAAAATAAGCACTTTAGGAGATAGTGTTTATGAATGCTTTTTTTGCTTATAATAAGAACTTTAGGAGATGGTGTTTAAGATTGCTTTTCTCTGCTTAAAATAAGCACTTTAGGAAATAGAGTTTAGGATTGCTTTTTTCTACTTAAAATAAGAACTCTAGGAAATAGATATTGATGACTTTCAAGTGTTTGATGTATTGCCTGAACCAAATAATAGATTCAAACTTATTTTGTTTTCTTGTTTTTGTGGATGTTGCGAAGATATTGCAACTTTGTAAATCGAAGGTTCTTCTCAAACTTATGTTATTTAAGAAATTTATATCTATGCTTAAGTTCGATTTAGAATTTGTTGACATGTTTGTAATGCGCACTGAGCAATGTTATTACTGTATTAGATTTTCATATAAACTAATATTGCAGCCAGGGATATGGATAGGCTCAGCAACCTTCCGTCAGGCATAATAGAATTGATCCTATGCCGTGTACCAATTCAAGAGGCAGGAAGGACAAGTATCCTGTCTAAGGAATGGAGGTACCGCTGGACTAGAATTCCTAACCTCGTGTTTATTGAAGATACTTTTCAAGTGTCGACTGTTGATGGGGCTGAGTCGTCCATTCTGGGTCAAACACATGAGCAACCAAATAATAGGCTGACTATGGACAGGAAGAGTAAACTTATATATGCTATATGCCAAGTTTTGTTAATTCACGATGGTCCAATAAACGAGTTCACCCTTTCGCTTTGCCTATCTAGGAAACATGTTGACCCTATACTAACTTACTTGTCGAGGAAAACAAGAGTCAGGAAACTAAAATTTGACTTTGTTTGGCCGGGGCACCGTCTACCCTTGTCACAGTACTCATTTGGGCACTTAACAGATAAATAATCTCATTTCATTTGAACTATGAGGTAGATATTTGTGTTTAGTTGAAACAAGTTTTTTCTAGCCGCGCATTGCCGCGAGAGTACCGTGTCGACGCTAATAAAGTTGCAAAACACCTTCAAAAAACGAAAATGGCCCTAACACAACACCCTCAAAAACATGCATAGTTTTTAAGCTAATACAAAAGGTATTAAGGTTCATTACTCTGATTCGGCTTTATTTTTATATAGCAACAAAGTTCATTGGGTTTTTATAGAAATCCAACATATAGAACACTTGCAGGGAAGCAAAATGAGCCTAAACCATATAACCATTAAATCTGAAATATCAACGATTCATGCCAATAATATCAGGTTACAAAAAAGTTTCAAAATACCTTCTTGTACTTGTCTTACAGCATACAATCTCAGAATGCAACATCCTTTGTGCAACAACCAAGCAGACCTTGCTGAAGTATGTTGACATAATGTTTTCATGTTCCCGCATCAACCTGAAAAGATTGTACATATGATTTAGTGTAAAATAAAGTAAGATTAATGTGCAATGGTGGTCATGTTCATGGTTCCATATGGTATGAGAATGTCTGGATGTGTGCCCACAAGTACAACTATACATTAACTATTACTACAACCTACTACAACGTTTTAGACAAAAAATTATAATATTTTTTCAAATGACCCACTTTGACCCAACCCCCTTTTGACACGTTACCCAACCGGTTCAGATAAAGATTTGACTTCTTTAAGTTTAAGGCCGAGAATATTTGGAAAGCATAATTTCTTGAAATCTTATTGGTTCTAACACTCTTTCTTCTCCATGTACGAGCATTGCCACGTGCTAATGGTAGTGGTGTCGTACAGTCTATGGTGGCGCTGATGCTTCTGGTACAATGAGAATTTTTATGCCACCTAATTATATAGGTTAACCAACTCATAGAAAATCAACATGGACCCGCAAAGGGTTTGACCTATTTGCTTTTTAAAGAGAACTGTATACCATATTTTATGTTAAAGAATACCACTAATGTTGATATTTATGTGTTGGCGGAGCGTGTGGATATGGACATTTATACATGCAAGGATATGGTACAAAGACAGCCACACTAAGTACCGCTTTGTTCAACAATGGGCTTACATGTGGAGCTTGTTTTCACATCAATTGTGTGAATGATGACAGACGGTGTCTCCCATGTGCGATAACGGTCACAGCTACGAACGTCTGTCCTCCAAACCCCACACAGTCAAACACTGATGGAGGATGGCGTAATCCTCCCTAGGAATACTTTGATCTTGCTGACCCGGCTTTCTTGAAAATTGGTCGATACAAAGCTAGAATAATACCAGCTAAATACAAAAGGTATTAATCATTCCATACTAACTTAATAAGTGTAATGCGCAAAGTACATGTCATAACGCTAACTAACTCTTGTTTATTTATTAAATTTGGCAGGGTTCCTTGCAAGAAGAAAGGTGGTGTGAATTAGTCAAGGAAGTTGCAGATGATCTTTTATTGAAAAGTTTTAGCTTCTTAGTATCATCTATCAGAACTTCGTTAGCTTCCAGATAATTTACAAAGGAAACTCGTCTTGTAGTCTTACCAACTGTTAACAGAATAAAGAAACATCATGTAAACGCTTGCGTACAAATTGGGGCAAATTGCATAAAGAAGTGGCAAACTTGGTCTCCATTTTAGGTGCCTAACATATTTAGACCAAAGAGCGTTCAAGAATAATGTTCCTTAAAGCTACATTTCTTAGTCAAATTCCACTTTAGTTTTCAAGCAATGCTGCTTTTAGGGGACAAAATATACTTTAAACTAAACAACTCCTTCGTGTAGCTACTTCTAATTCTAAAAAAATTAGGTAGAAAGGGTTGTCTTTCCGAAAAGGTACCAAATTCCCAAAAGTAGCAAACTTTTTATGCAAATCTAACTTGATTCACTACACTTTTTCTTTCAATCAGAAAAGAAACACAAAATATATCATCGTATAACTTCCCTAGAACAGCTTTTCCTTGCTAAATTCATAATAACATATACCCTACTATAGCTTAATGCACATCAACAGCTAAAAATCCACAAAAAATCATAAAATGCAAGTATACCATACCACAAATTGTTGCAGGTCAGGCCAAGATAGCTTTGAAAACCGCTTAATAACAGCGACTTTATTATTCTTTAGTTTTCCTCGATACACCACATTAGGACCCTTTTCACTACTTTCCGAAACAACTAAAATTCCTTAAACACGTGCACTGTTTGCTCTTGATCCTGTTGACCTGCTACTTGTTCTCAACCCACCCAGTTTGATATCTCTTGACAAACTGCATAAAAGAACACCATATAAAATTTTAATATGAAATCATGACTGTAATCAACTTCAACTCCGAGATAAAAATTATCAGTTGGGCAATGTTTTCTAACTTACTTAGCGTATTCTAGTTTCCGAACAATGATCCTGTTTAGCAAGAGTTAACTGCTCCACTTGCAAGCAGTAGTACACATACATGAATGATGATAGAGTATATACTACATAGATAAAAGAGACTGATTGTTTAGATAAAAGTGAATGGAGTGTTGAGGTAAAGAAAATTGATTATGTAGATATAAAAAATCGAGTATTTGGATGAAGATATACAATGTCATTAGGAGTGGTCTGATGTAACGGAAGTACAAATGTTTTTTTTTATGTTAAATGTAATATTTGTGCTGCAGGCGTGTATCGAGCACTCTCAAGGAGAAGTGAAAACCCGTCTGGTACTCTGGTTGTCGAAGTTTTGGCGAATGTAATACATTTAGCTGAAGATCCTTATGAAGTTGTATATCTAAAATCCTAATCCTGCTTCAAACTTGTGTGTTTTGCTCAACTTAATCAGCCAATTACTTTGTTTTATAAACTCTGCTGTTAAATGTGCTTTTTAAACTAATTTAAGTTAAGGTCAATAAGCTTGGCCAAACACCTCTTAAGTACTATGGCAAGGACATATGAAACACAATAAAGGGCTCGAAATTTAGGACGGGTTGACATGTCCTAGTTCACCCAAGGCTGAAGAAATCCTTTGGAAATCTTAAGGTTGCTTTTGGCTACATCACAGAGAAGGCGTCTGTTACATATATTTCATGAAAGCTCGATCTGAAAAGTGACCCACGATAACCAAAAATAATGTGGTAAATTTTGGATCGCTCTACTACTAACAAATTCTAGCGTCTCGCTAATACTCAAAACTCTCGGCTTCCTAGCATTTGATTAATTATATCGAACCTACTTTTGAAGCTAAATTTCTACTACTAACAAATTTTAAGCTGCTAATCTGCTCACCTATTGGCCTAGAATCTAATTTTTAATTCATACACTCAACGGTCATCATATTTACACTATTCTTTCAGCTCAAATTCGCTTTATACTAAACCTTAAAACTATAAACTTCCACTTTCGGCTTGTCACAAAATCACAACTTCATGTTCAAAGCCACATATTAACACATTATATTTACACAGCAAATATAAGATTGTTCCAATCAATATCAACATATTCTTCATATCTAAGAACCAAAAATACAATCTTTGTAAACTTTAGATTAACCGGTTATATGTTTAAAGTGGTGGTTAATTTACCTGAACATGGGTTCACTATCTCGAAGCGCAACCTGTGTTGTCAAGCATCTTGTACTAACCTTTAATATCACACAACAAATCTTATTTTAGTGACATATATTTATCACTTTTAAATGTATATCATGACTAATGCTTCAAATTTACTTTTCAGTTGTCACACATTTCAAATTCATGTGGCTAAATATTCAGCAAAAAATAGCAGTCACTTTTAAATAATGTATGACAAATTTGACTATATGATTTAGCCACATACGCAATTACTTCATGTGACTATATATGGATTTTGGTCACACTGTTCAATTGTGTGACATATATTTGTCACATATGTATATATTTAGAGTGGGACTAATGTTTCAAACTTATTTGTTTCTGTCAACAGTCCCAAATTATAATTGACTAAATATCACAAAAAAATTCAGTTACCTTAGTCACTAATTCAATGTGTGACAATATAAAATTCCGAAATTGTCAACAAAATGATTAAGTGTGGCTGTTTATTTTATTCTTACATTTAGTCTACATATATATTGATTTGTCGGCTTCAAAAAACAACAGGTGTGACGAAATCCAGATTTTTATTAGTTCGGAGGGGTTAACAATAATTGTACATTTTGTTTTTGTGTTGGATTGATTTTGGAGTTGGTTGTTGTGATTTAGTTTTGTTAGGATTTAGGGTTAAGTGAAAAGAGGACGGTTGATGCAATATTTGCCAATCACAAGGATTATTTATGTAACATGGACGGGTTGATGCAATATTTGCCAATCACATAGACCATTTATATAGCTTATCTTTAGAGGGTAAAATGGTCATCAATACACAAAAAAGACAAAAAAATAACAACATTAATATAAACATAAGTATTTTTTGCTATTCGACGAAGTTATTTGTAAATCTTTTCATTGGTGTCGGGCTAGAAGTAAAATGTTGTTTAGTTGGAATGATTGGCTTAAGAATCCTTTTCTTATTTCGATGTAATAGTTAGCTCCTTGCTAGTTCTTAATAATATCGCCGTTCAAAAAAAAAGGGATGGATGATAAATAGTATGCGATATAATATGAAGAAGATGGGAATCAGTGGAAATGACAAATGTTTTGTCATTTTTATCTAGAATATTGTATAAATTTGATATGTTACGATGCTTTGTGAACAAAAATAGAGGAATACTACAGAAAAAGAATAGATTTGGAAATAAAAACTTTGCATATGTGCTGCACAGTGTCAAAATGAAATTCTTGTCATGTAGGAAGAAAAATAGATTCAACAATGTGTCACAAAATTGAGTCTTACTTAGAAATAAGTGGTATCTTGAGTCATAGAAATACAAAATTCCCTTATAATATGACTCTTTTGCTTTTACATGTAAAATTAGTGAAGTGATGTAAAAGTAAATACTAGTAATACTAAACTAAAGGTTTTGTTTTTAGATTAATATTTGTAGTTTAGTTAGTTAGAAATGATTTCTGATTGTCTACTAATAACTTATAAGATTTGAAAGCATCACTATCATTTAATTTTATGGAATTTATAAGGTTTACAAAGTAACGTCTTCGTTTTCAAAAATATAGGCAATACGCTGTACTTCATTCAGGACCGTCAAAACCAAAGCTAAGAATGATACCTATTATCCATTTGATATATTTTTAGAATGTGAAGCCTAAATAAATCGAGCTTAAATTGCATCATATCCATAAAAAAAATTCTAGTTCTTGAGCATCAGGTGGTCGATCCGGGCTAGTTGGACTTCGATAGCAACATTTCTTTGCTTGACTTGGTAGAAAATAAGGTCGTTTTTCAGTACTCGATCCCGACTACTAAAGTGTGAGTAAATTAAACGTTCACCTTTTTGGATATGAGGTATAGACCAAAAAATGGAGTTATCATAGATTAGTACTATTACGAATTTTCTCTTTTGAATTCTAAATTGGCACCTATGTGCATGGTCTGTGAACCGATTTAATGCGTTTAATGTTTAGAAGACTTTTATGTATTATGTTTTATTCTTATGGGTCAAAACTGTAAAAACATTAGTTAGTATGGGTTGGGTTAAACTATTACCCAAACAGCCCATTAGGGTAACGGTTATATGGCAGACATTCTAGGAATCGACACAACGTTTAGATGGTGTCGTTTCAGTTTGTATATAAGGTTAGTTAGTATCGTTTGTAAACAATCATCATCCCCATTCTATATCAATATACATCAGACGATTGTTACAACATTTTCTTGTTCTTTTCTGTTATTCCAAACACCCACTGTGCACACACGAATCACAATGGTTGGTTACAACAGATTGAAGACGAAGGATTGGCACAAGCCAAGGGCTGCATTAGCCAATTCTCTACAGTGGTATCAGAGCCGATGGTTCAAACCATGGGAGAGGCACGTTCGAAAGCACCCAGAAGACTTCGAGATGCGATACTCACTCGCAAACGGAACTGCAGAGATTGTTCCCAACAATCAGAGAAAGAAACTTTCTCATAAAGGGAAAACAATGTTAAACGAAAAGATGAAGGAGATTGAGAGGTTTAATTCCTCACTTGCATACGCAGCGTCAAAGACGAAGCACGCAAAAGCAGTCACAAGAAGACAAAAGAGGGCCAGATGTTACATCTGTAAGAAAAGAAGCCACGTTCTACGGAAGTGTCCTGATAAGAAAAGCAAACACGAGGGTGAGACAACAAGAGCAGCGGCTGATAAAAGGCCCAAGTATCCTGAATCGGTACATGTAAAAACCGATTACATAGTGGAAGGCTCGGACAAAGGAAATTGGAACAAAATCTGGTATGTTTCTAATATGTACAAAAATCATATGTCGCCAATGAAATCATTGTTCAAACGATTGAAGTATGGGTTCAAGTTGTTAGACATAGAAGAAGATGAAATTTTTTTTATCTTTTCATACGGCGTTGGGGAGGCTTTTATTGAAACGGGTGATAAAACGTTGGTAATACCAAACGTGTATTACACACCGGAAGTAACTTTGAACGTATTGAGTACGGGACAATTGGAAAGCCAAGGCTACATCACGACCCACGGACGCAACAGATGCAGGGTCAAGTACATGTTTGACAATGAAGAAAACGCGGTGAATGCACAACAAGATGATGAGATGATTTGTGGAGATTCGACAAGCATAATTGAAAGGCATAACAAGTTCCTGGAAGAATATTTCGAATCAATTGATGCAAAGGATGATCAAAATGAAGAATGCTCTTTGATAAAGGGAATGGAAAACTTGGAAATAAGCAAGGAGGATGATCATGATTATGTTGATAATTATTACTTAAGCATGAATGGAACCCTATACTCTATGAAGGTAAATGATAGCAAAAACTCACACCTTTTTATATGGCTAAATATAAAACAAATATAAACACAACACAAAAAGGATCAGAATCACGCGAATTCAAGTAA
>BQNB010115390.1:0-21568 GCA_026074375.1 Tanacetum coccineum
TCCTTCTTAAGCAGCTCCAAAATAATCTTCAAATGCTTTCCATGCTTTTCTTCATCCTTAGAATAAACCAAAATATCATCGATGAATACAATGACGAACTTATCAAGATATGCCTTGCATACTCGGTTCATCAAGTTCATAAACACAGCAGGCGCATTAGTCAATCCAAACGGCATCACTTGGAACTCAAAGTGACCATACCAAGTTCTAAATGATGTATTTGGAATGTCCTCTTCTTTAATGTGTAACTAGTGATATCCTGATCGCAGATTAATCTTAGAATACACACTAGAACCTTGAAGTTGGTCAAATAAATCATCGATTCTCGGGAGAGGATAATGATTCTTGACAGTCAACTTGTTCAACTCGCGGTAATCTATACACATTCAAAAAGATCCATCTTTCTTCTTCACAAACAACACCGGTGCTCCCCACGGTGATGAACTTAGATGAATAAATCCTTTCTCCAGCAGCTCTTGCAATTGTACCGACAACTCTTTCATCTCAGACGGTGCCAATCTATACGGTGCACGTGCAACAGGTGCAGCCCCCGGTATTAGATCAATTCGAAATTCTATTTGCCTTGGCGGTGGTAGTCCTGGCAACTCCTCAAGAAACACCTCAGGAAAATCATGAATTATAGGCACGTCTTCCATTCGTTTCTCTTTTGACTTGTTTTCCGTCACATGTGCCAAAAACAAATGACAACCTCGCTCGACGTACTTACGGGCCTTAATACAAGATATGACCTTTAATCGAGATACACCCTTGTCACTCTCGACTATCAACATCTTGTTCCCATATGGTATACGAACAACTTCCTCGCCTCAGACGATCACGGCATCGTGCTGACAAGCCAATCCATACTGATGATGACGTCAAACGTACCAAGCTTAATCGGCATAAGATCGATTTCAAAAACATGGTTCACTAAATTCAAAGTGCAACCTTTCAAAATAGTGTTCGTACTAGCTACCCTTCCATCAGCTAACTCTACCTCATAACTAGCTCCTATTTTAACCGGATCGATATCAAGCATGGAACTAAATCTAGTATCCATAAAACTCCTATCGGAATCCGAATCGAATAAAATAAAAGCATAGCTGTTATTTAGCAAAAACATACCCGTACCCACATTCGGACCCTTCGTCTCAGCATCCTTAATAGCATAAGCCCGACCATGAACTTCTCTAATTTTCTCTTGCTTAACCTTCCTTGGGCATCGATTCCTAGTATGACCTTGCTCACCACAATCATAACAAGTCATAATGGGCAGAGCATTTGCACCCGTGGCAACATTTTTCTCCTTACAGTACCTTGACTTGTACCCAACCTTCCCACACTTGTGGCACTTGATCGTACACTGACCAACATGGCGAGTAAAACAACGCTCACACAAAGGAAGCTTTCCATCAGTAGGAGCGGTAACCATAGCTCGCGCATTTCCTTGCCTTTGGTTATTCTGCAAAGTTTGACATGAGTTATCCCTTTGATTGCCCTTACCACTACTATTTACACTTTGAAAGCTCTCCCCCTTTCGCTTCTTTCCTTCCAAAATTATTTCATCTCTAGCTTGCGATTTCTTATCCATCAACTTGTAAGCCATACGCACAGCTTCGTTCAAGTTAGCCGACTTAGAAGAAGTAACTTCACCCTTGATGTTATTAGTCAATCCCCGGATGTAAGCATCAACCTTCACTCTTTCTAGCTCAACCATTCTCGGACACATCAATGCAAGTTCATTGAATCTTTGAGTATAAGCCACAATGTCATACTCCTTAACCTACAAGTTCCACAATTCGTGCTCCATACGTTGAATTTCTTCTATCGGACAAAACTTTGCAGTCATCAATTGCTTCATTTCAATCCAAGGCATTTGGTTCACAGTCTCCAAACCCATGGTTGCAATCTTAGAATTCCACCAAGTTAAAGCAGGTCCTTACAAAGTTACAGCAGCAAACTTAACCTTTTTACCCTCTGTACAATCGCTGATTCCAAAAGCACTCTCAGTTTTCTTGAACCATCTTAATAATTCAACAGCTCATTCAGTACCATGAAAAGCTGTAGGATTGCACTTCATAAATCCAGCAAAAGTGTACTCACGAGCAGCAGGTGCGGCATCCTGACCCCTAGCTGGTCCAGATCCCCTAGCATCATTTCCAACATTTGCATGTCTAGCTCGCTCAGCAGCGATAGCAACATCGACATTTTCCTTAATCAATCGACGGATAGCAGCTTGAGTCATAGGTGCAGACTTTGGAGGCATGATTCTGTCACATCACACAGAAAACAATCTGATAAGAATTCATAACATGATATACTCGTAACATGGTATAATGACAAATCAATCACAACAACAGTCACACAACATTAAGTAGTAATCAAAAGAAAGTCATTCATTTTTCATCACAAGAGAGTTAATACACATTTGCATTATTTCATGAAATGATACAAATTGTTACAACCAATAGCAGTAATTCTACTAACTGAGGACTCAGTTCAGTGATTACACAATAAAGGTACTTCTAATGAATCTAAACTACTACGAATCACGAGGAGATCCTCGCGGCTCGGATGATGGACTCTTCTCATCTTCAATCGAAACATTGATAGCTTCATTCAGTCTTTCTTTAAACACAAATCCTCTACGAATCATCTCTTGATAGAACTCGTGAGCTCGAACTCTAGTCCAATAGAGATCTCTCTTGACTCGTTCATTCTGCATACGAAGGAATGTGTTGCTAAAACTTGCTTCTTCAAGTTCCTTCTTTAATTTCTTACACTCAACCTTATCTTCAGCATTATCAAGCTTTTCAACTAGCTTTTCCATTACAGCCGTTCCTTGCTCCACACTAGAACGCACTTCATTACCCAAGTCCAAAATCAACTTAACATAGTACTCGTCCTTTGCTTTTCCTCTCTTCTCGACCAATGCATGCGCCGTCTCGCGACCACACAATCGTCTTGAAAGAGAAGCCATCCGACCAAAAAGAGAGTTAATGTCCCTTCTCATGAGACCATGCAATAGACCATCACTGTCCTCACGATGAAAAGGAGTAGTAGACGATTCACCTACCTCATGGACACTAGCAGGAACAGTCTCATCCTCGTACTCAATCGGGTTCTCAACCTCGATCACATCCTCATGTTCTGACTCAGAAGCAGGCGACGAAGTGTTAAGAGGATCCACCTTTTCATAAGGGTAAGTCAACTCAGGCTCATTCTCATCTTCCTCGATGTCAACTTCCATGTCATCTTCTTCTTCTTCTTGAGGATCTTCTTCTACCTCAAATTCGTCTTCTTCCAGGTCCTCGTCTTCATCCACTAAGACAGGCTCGGGAACAATAGGAACATCATCGTGTTGATTCGGCTCAACAACAGGTACATCATCCACGTGATCGGGAGGAATTACATTCACCATGATAATCTAGAAATATCATACAATGCTTACTTAATAGCGTATCACTTCTTATTATAATTGAAACACTATTATCAACATAACGGTTCGCATCAGAGCGCAACATATAAAAATTCACAATCCGTGACATTTGCATTTCGCGTATACCTCAATTATATTTCGAACATATATAATGAGAGTTATCATATAATCACATGACATTCTATGCATACAACACATGCATAAATGCACCAATTCATAACAATTTATGCATATAAAACATGCATAAATATATCCATACTTAACCATTTAATTATACATATAACACATACGTAAATATACCTATACATAATAATTAAATAAATTTACCTTTTCTTTCTATAGGTAACCAATGGCAATGAGGAGTCTTGGCGTGCGTGTAGAAGCGTTAGAGTTTAGGTTTTCAAAAAGACTCGACCTAGTTCTCTATAACCTTAGGCTCTTGATACCACTTTGTAACACCCACCCAACGTACATTGGGTTGCGCAGCAGAATTAGCAATTAGGTGTTACTAAATAGCACCATTTACCAAGATAATTGAAAACGACCCAAATGAGACGTTTTAACAAACATGTGTTCCATTATTAATTAGAGTTAAAATGCGTTTAGGTCCCCACAGAATCGCAACCACCGTCTATTACAACTTTTGAAAGACAATTGTTTCAAATAAAAGACATTGTTTTAACACAACTTAAGACATAGTTTTTGAAAGACCGAAACACACAAGTAGTCTTTCCTTAAATCCATCACACGTACGACACCTCCACGCCATCGTTGCCTTCATCATTGGTTAACTGGGATAAAACATGTTTAAAACGTCAACAAAAAAGTTAAGTGAAATTCATAAAGTTTAAAATAACTAATAACAATCATCTTTGAACACATAATTAGTTCTCGGGAAAACAAAGCAACAAATGCAATGTATATCAACTTCTTTTCTTTTACGCATTAAGCTCATGACACCGAACGTTAACAGTACATATGGCATTTCATATGTTAAAGTGCCCCAAAACAAGGTATTATTGTCATATACCTACTACATTTCTAATTACAAAATGTCCGTTACAGGGTGCTCACCTACAGATTCATATCCCGGACAGGGTTGTCAAACCCAATAGATCTATTTAATGCATTAGTGTTCACCTCGCAAGGCAATTAACGGTTCATGAAATAAGAGACTTCGACAATAGTAACTTATGCAGAAACAATCTCGTAATCGGGTCTAGCATACCATAAAATCATATGTGTTCGATTTTATAAAATAAACATGTATCTCCCTCGCGGGTTTTAAAACAATTAAAAGATTTAAATGCGAGGCTATGAACTCACCCTAGCAATGATCCAATCAATCAATCGCAAGTAACTTCACGTCTAACCACGACCTATATAACACATATATATACTTATTACTATTACGTATATACAATCATATACTACCATCTCAAGTGCGACGCAAAACATTTCTCATTGACATACTTAACAATATTACAACGTTTTCCATAAAGTTTCTATTTTTAGAAAGCTTGCCGAAAGTGAGGATAATATAATCCGAACTTCATATTTCGTTATCAATTAACTAACATTATGAACCCTTAGCTTATTATAGACTTTATTCAAAAGTTTACGCAAGTTTGACTTTCAAAAGTCAAACTTCGTAGTTGACTTTTTACCCCAAACTTGACTCGGCAGTAAAACGTTCGTTTTCAAGAGTTACAAGGCCCACCTTATATCAAAATGGACCTTAGAACATCCTTTATTATTTTTAAAAGCCTAATATAGATTTCAAAAATTTCTCGACACGCCACGGTCAAGTTAAACTTTCTGGTCCAACAAAGTCAACCCAAAACCCAATAAAGCGATATTTTCGACATAATTTGACTATCAAAATACGCTTAACTAGTCTATATAATTATACCAAAACCATCAAACTTTAATCAATCACAATACATGCTTTCAATATTTTCCACACTTGAATCATCTAGCAATAATCATATACATGCAATAACATCTAATTAATCAATCAAGAAACATAACTAGAAGCTTACAATGCTATCAAGAAATCAAATTTTTTCCCCCTTGGCTTATGAAATCAGACAAACCACAAGACCCAACCAAACCAACCTTTTACAATCAACTAACACTAAAATAATAACAATCTAGCCACTTTGAACACACCCTTATACACCAAATCACTAGAACTTGACCAAAAATTCAACTTCTTTAAATCTTAATGCATGTGAGGTTTCTATAATGGGATTTGTAGCTCTTGAAACAAGGATTAAGATGGTATAAACGGATTTAATTACATGTGAGTATTTTGATCAGAAATGGGTGTTGTTTGGGGGTGTACGGTCGAACAGAGCAAAAGAGGAGGAAGAAAAGATTTTATTTTTGTAAAGTGTAAATGGGTGGATGTATCACCCTATTTATAGAATTGAACTTTGATAAATTGGCAATTTAAGTCCCTCCTTCTTAAGTCTTTTTAAAATTAGTACAAGTCATCTTTTCTTAAAATCGACCAAAGACTCGGGTCACATCACGTTTATAAACATTTTAAATCCGTCCCACTAATTTTTATTTAAAACGTTTAATAATCGTTAAACCTCGTAAAACACGACCTTTAAACACGGTTTTTACAAAAACTCGAGGAAACGTCGTAAAATACAAAAATAACATATTTACGCTCTCGGAGCATCAAAATACGTTTTTTGACTTTCTTAGACACTAAAAAAAATAGAAACTCAATCACGGATTGAAATTACCTTATAAAAGGAAATTCTCATCAACCCTTACATAGCTTAAACGACTATAATTATTTACGTAACTAAAAATAATTATTTTAGCTTGGGATAGACGTTGACCTGAAACTTGGGTTGTTACATCACAAGTTTCCATTCCATATTTTTTAAGTATTTCTAATACGTAGTTGAACTGGTTTATGAAGATGCCATGGGGGGATTGGTTAACTTGTAAACTAAGGAAAAACGTCATTTCCTGCATCATCGACATTTCAAAGCGGCTTTTCATAAGGTTATAAAATAATTGGGTATATCTAGGGTTTGTAGAACCAAAGATTATATCATCTACATAGACATGTACCACTAAGATGTCGTCGTCGAAGCATCTTATAAACAACGTTAGATCAATGGTGCTTTTGGAGAAGTGATTCTGTTGCAGAAACTTTGAAAATTCATCGTACCATGCTCTTGGTGCTTGCTTTAAACCATAAAGTGCCTTCTTTAGCTTGTAGACGTGGCTTGGATAACCAGCATCGATGAAACCTTCAGGTTGACACACGTACACGTCTTCTTTTAAAGTACCAAGCAAGAAAGCAGTTTTCATGTCCATTTGGAATACATTGAACGATTTGTGTGCAGCATAGGCCAAAAATATCCTGATAGCTTCCATCCTAGCAACCGGAGCAAAGGATTCTTCAAAATATATTCCTTCCTCTTGACGGTACCCTCTCACAACCAGGTGATTCTTGTTTCTAATGACCGTGTTCTCTTCATCATGCTTGTTCTTAATAACCATTTCAAAGTAAGGGGTTTTATGTTATCCAGATGAGGAACTAATACCCATATATCAAGCCTTTTGAACTGGAGAAGCTCTTCCTGTATTGAATTAATCCATGCAGGGTCAGTCATAGCCTCTTTGACATTTCTTAGTTCCATAGTGCTCACTGTCAGGGCGTAGATGCACATATCACCATCTATTCGTAACTGATTTCTTGTCAAAACTGGTCGTGAGGGTTCTCCTATCACTTGTTTCATAGGTGATCCTTAGTCCACTGATATTTATGAGGGCATGGTTGATAAAACATATGCATGTTTGATGGATCTACATATTGTGAAGATGATGATTCAGCAGCACTTGTGGATGGTAGAGGAAATGGATTTACAAGCGTATTCCCATCGAGCATAGCATTCGAAACATTATCAACAACAGTTTAAGATTAGAGTTGAGCTTGATCATCTTGTTGTTGAACATGTTGTTGTTCTGGTTTGAGCTCGTCAACATTCGGTAAAGTGTTTGGAATATCTGCAGCTTGTAAAGATGAATTTGTTGGTGTCCGTACGGTGTCTGTTGTTGTTGTAGATGTCGTTAGAGTCTGAAGAACTTGAGGTGCTTGAGCAACCGAAGTAGTTCTTAGAGCAATTGACGGTTGACCACCAATATAATCATCATACATTGCTTTAAACAAGAGATCCAATTCACGTTCAGTTGGTTTTTGATATGTTATTGTTGACGGAGCATAAGTAAGATCGAGTCTGAATTGATTTGTCCAGAAGTCATGCCTTGAAGCCCGGGTTTTGAATTGCATTATCCAAAAGCCATGGCAGAAAGCTCATCAAATGTTACATTTATTGTCTCCATGATCTTCTTTCTCCTTCGGTTGTATACTCTGTAAGCACAAGAATTAGCAGAATAACCAATGAAAAAGCCTATATCACCTTTTGCACCAAGCTTCCCAATTCCTCTCCATCATCTCTTGGATAACAAGAGACCCGAATACTATGTAGAAATGATATATCTAATTTTCTGACGTTAATAAGCTCATATGGTGTTTTTTTAAATCGTCGATGAATAATGGAGCAGTTTTGAGTGTAGCATGCAGTAGCAATTGCTTTAGCCCATAAGAATAACAGAGCACAAGAAAAAATCAGCATTGTTCTAGCAGCCTCCACTAACGTCCGGTTTCTTCGTTCCACGACTCCATTTTGTTGAGGTGTTCTAACAGAAGACGCTTGGTGAGAGATGCCAACACTATCAAAATATTCTTTAAGCATTTGATTCTTGAATTATGTGCCGTTGTCGGTTCTTACAATAATGACTGGAGCTTGCAGTAGAACTGTAATTTTCTTTAGAAAGGTTTTAATATCCTCTGGTGCTTTATCTTTTGATCTGAGAAATTAGACCCAAGAATAACGAGAGTAATCATCCACTATCACCAGAACATACCGCTTTCCATTGATACTTTCAACTCTCACCGGACGACAAAAATCCATATGGAGAAGGTGTAGCCTCTGTTTTGAATTTGGAACAGGTTTGGGTGGGTGAGATTTCTTTTTGCTTTTTTCCTTGCTCACATGTGGGACAAAGATGTTCTTTATGATGTTTGAATTTTGGAAGACCGGTGACGAGATCGTTTTTGGCAAGGTCATTTATGGTGTCAAAATTGAGGTGGGATAAACGTTGATGCCATAACCACAACTTGGTAGAAGTAGCAAGAGCGATCAGGCAAATTTGAGAAGTAGAGGCCATTTCATGGAGATTGATGGTGTAAAGGTTTGTTGTATGATTTCCGTTCAACAGATCAACTCCTTCTAAATTTCTGACAAACATGTGTTCCTTCTGAAAGCGACCTCTAGATCTGAATCACAAACTTTTCCAAATGAGAACAGATTTTGCCCCAAGCCCTCAACATAGTACACCCTTGCAATCAATATATTCCCCCATTGAAGATCTCCATAACCCAGAATTGCAGCAACATGATCATTTCCAAAGCGGACAGTTCCCAAAAACTTCCAAACAAAATTGATGAGAAGCTTTAGATTCTCGGTCATATGCTTGGAACAACCTGAGTCGACGCACCATAAACAAATTTGGATAACCGGCCAAGAAAAGAAGTGGAATTTCAAAACCGTTTGATTGTAGGTTCTTGAGGGTTAGAGGTACATGCATTATCACCTTTAGAGCTGTTAGATTAACACTCAGTGTCATTGGATGTGATTATTTTTCCTTTAAGGTCAAAAATTCTTCCAGTTGGTGACCACCTAAGGAAAATTCTATGTTTACTAGGCTTAGGTGAAGCAAGTCTTTCTTTGGACCCTACCTTTTTAGGTTTATTGACCTTTGGCTTATGTTTCTTATTATTTGTAGTGTTTGAAACATTAGCATTAAAGTTATTCACACGAGAATTCATGTCATTCACATAATTAAGCACACAGACATCATGATTAGAAGTAACTAAACATTGCTTACACATAGCACAAACAACTTTAGATTTATCATTCCGAATAGCAAGCTTAATATTATTACATTCAGATGACATATGTTTCTTATTCTTAGAAAGCAATAACTTCCTATGGTGTTCTTCTACCTTAACTTCTTTATTCTCGATGCAACTACTCTTAGACATAGAGGGGGAACCTATCATTCTTTGTATTGCTCCTAGGTTGTGGCCTTCTGGTCTTAGCAGTGTTATCTACTCCTGTAGAAGATAAACCATTTGAGCTAGAATTCACATTTTGCTTATGAATGACACTTTGGTTTGGTCCTAATGCTTACTTTAGCGGGTTTGTTAGGCACATACTTTTCCTTCCTAGAAGTCTTAAAAGGATTCATCCTAAACATCACTAGGGCAATCACATTAGTGTTTTTCACAACTTCTGATTCTTAAGTTTTTGGTACCGAGTGTGAAGTGACTAGTTTTGCCAAATCTTTTGACTCAACAACCTTGGGAGGAACCCGAGTTTTTGAAAATTTTGGACATTCAGATTGAAATGCATTTGGTTGTCGAACAACATAATGGTTTCTAAGAGGTTTCTAAGAAGGTTTCCCCACGGTTGATTAATTTTCAAACTTAGTATTCACACTTGTACCTTTTGTAGTGTCCTTTTGTTCAGAAACCTTATCAAATAAGTGTGCTCTTAACGTAACATTTTCATAAATGGTGTCATGTAATTTTTCTTGCAAAGAGTTAGTTATTAATTTGGTTTGAGCCCGTGTTACTTTGATAGAGTCAAAAAGGTTCTTGTATGTTGTCTTAAGATGTTCATTTTATTTTTCATAATTCAAAACCTAAAACTCTAAGGACACTTTCTGTTAACAATAAGATTTCACTAACAAAAGACGATCCGGAGGTCAGGGAGGATAGAAATGAAAGTAAGCCATTTTATTAGAGAGAGAAAGGAAAGAGTGTGTGTGTTTTCTAGAGAGAGAAACAACACACACTCACACTTTTACAAATGTGAACTTCTACCCCTTTATGGAAGTATGGAGGGGGTATTTATAGTCCCGGCATCGACTAGCTAAACTAACCCAACCCGACTATAAATGATAAATGTAATTCTGAATTAGTTACCATATTTTAGGGCTAACAATCTTCTACTTGTCATCAAAGTGCACAGCGGAATTTTGTAAAAGTCAAACCACACCAACGACCACTACTTCTTGTCATTAGGGCTTGGTGAATATTCGTTCGGGGGTGCATGCTAGAAATCAGCATCAATTCTTCTCACGTATGCAGTATACTTCATAAACCATGCTAAGTAAAGTAGTATACACTACTTCCCCCTGGAAGTTGACATGGTAACATCAAAGTGCAACATGTCTTGAAAAGCTTTTTTCATAGGACTCCTTATTTGGCGGAAAGTTTCTAAATTCATGCTTCCCCTAATACCTAACATCCCTATCTTAAGCAGATTTTGAAACTTTGTTGTAGCTTGAACAATTTCTACTTGTCATTGACCGATTAAGAACAAGAAATTAAGAAATTAATGTCGAATCTAAAATTCATTCATTCAATTAAGGAACAAAGAATATTAAGATTGGGATGATGAGAAGTAATGTAGAGGAGAGAAAGTAGAGAGAGAGTGAGAGAATGAGGAAGTTTACTTGCAAATGTGAAATGTTACAAATGACCAACCCCCCTCACTTTCCTTGAGGAGGTGTATATGTATCAAAACTAAAAGGCTTTCATGCCTTTAGTAATTCTACGAGCCGGGCTCAGGATTACTTGGGCTTTCGCCCGATACACGTGATCGGTTAGCTTACATTTAAGAGCCCGTTTACCCATCTAGCCTATTACAACGTATATTAATTAATGACCGAGACCTAATATAATTAATGAACGAACTTCCATTGTTCGACTCGCTAACAATCTCCCCCGAAATGAGTTCATTGTGACACTCCTTCGTGAGATCAATGAGATTGCTTTTGTCGTTAAGCTCTTATCTTTGTCTTGGTCTTTATCTTGTTGTAGGCTTGTTCCTTCATGCTTTGTGATCTTTGAACTTTAGCCTTTGTCATTGTCTTTTGACTTTGTCTTTTTGTCCGAGATCTTTAAATCTTTATCCTTCCGTCTTGATTGTTTTTTCTGCCTTGAGATTTTGTATATTGACCAACATGCTCATACTTTGCATCATCTTGAAAGCTTGCTAACAATCTCCCTTGATAGACTTGATATCTTTGAAGGAAGATCTTGTATATAAGAGTTTGTGCATAAGTCTTTGTCTTTAATTCTTGAGCTTTCATGATTCTTGAATCTTGGGATGCTATATTGTAATGTCTTTTGTCAAGTTTTTTTTTTGAGCATGAGCATGTGGTAATGAATCCGACTTCAGCTGGAATAAGGCATCACCATCTCCATCTTTATGTATCCTAAAATAAAACAGTTAGCAATAAAGCGTGTGGGCGAATATGGCTTTGTCATTCGTCCAGATTTTGTTAGATTAACCTTCGGTTCCGTAGGACCATTTTACAATATAAATATTGTACCTGTGATCAGGTAGATTCAAAGAATCTCCTTGACAGGGTTTCCAGCTCAAAGCGTAGGATCTTTAACATAAATGTATTAGATTTACCATGCTTGCTAGTTCTCATTACCAGAATGTCTCAAAGCAAACAACACGGTAAGAGTGAATCAGATAGTTACTATATATCTGATTAAGCCGTCAATTCATTTCCAAGAACAAGTTTTATTCACATTGAATCGCACCATCATTTCTTTCCAGTTGACACAAGTTTGATTCATATAGAATCCGCACATTCAAGGTCACCTACCAAGAGCTTGTTTGATGTTGGCTCAAGCAGGATTTCCATCTTCACTGTGAATACTTTAAAGTATCACTCGGATGTTCTGGCAAAATCACAAGGATTTGCGTAGGACTCTTGTTAAAGCTTGTGAAATTAATTGGTGTTCATAACAAGTGATAGTAATGAATGTGTCCCTTAATGAGATTTATTTATAGATTCTCTTGCTCTAGACTCGATTAGTGCATTTTGGTTTTAGTAATCAAAGGCTGGAGAAGACTGCCACCTATTCAATATCAACTAACTCAGAGTGAGAAAGTCAATAGAAGTCGTGTGTATCTCCGTGACAAATGAGACAAGTTTCTGTTAGGAGAAACCCGAATGGCTGGGAAGGGTTGTGCATTGCATCACTAGGTCCATGATGTCGTCTTCAATATCAGAAATCAACATTGTGATTCTGACAGCATATGTATTGACCCGGTTTCTGCCTAAGTTATGTGGAGGGCTACTTTCTTCAGACCCTTTATCCATACATTTCTTTTTAATTCTTCAACCCCTTCAATGCTTACCAAGACGTCATTACTAACACCTTGTTGTGATTGTTCCAGTGTTAGCTCAATCTTAGTCGGCATTGTTCCCTTATACACATTCATCTCCAATCATACCTGAGGACTGCTATTTCTAAAAACTATGGAGTGTCCTTTGGTAATCCCTCGGTTCTGGTTGGAATCATAGGACATAAACATACCTTACCACCTTATGACTTTTTCAAGATTCATTTCCGTCATGAAATAAGATGTTGTTAGGGTATGAGATCATAATCATAAAACCTTTTTCAAAGGAGTATCAAGCACTTGAGTCGATAAGTCACTTTTTTTTTTCAAGATCACATTTTAAATACATTTCTCCCCTTATTTTAAATACTGAATCACTTAGTTTTTTGAAATACTTTGTGATTAAAATTTGTCTTGAAATACCATGGGGAAAACTTTTTACTTAGCATGAATTACATGGAACATTAACTTGCTCCCCCTTGATTTTACATATGTTTGACACCAAAAACAATGATACCAAGTTGTAAAATGAATATAAAAGTGAGGGTTAGCATTGTTGAGCACATAATTTTGAAAGATTATGAATTTTGTCATTGAAGAATCTTGTAAAATGGTGGCTCAAAAACCAACCCTTAATGTTTTATTTTTCTTTATAACAATTTCTATCTATTTAATAGTCATTATTATTCTGTAGATGTTATTAAGACCTTTTATAATGTGTTGAATACATAAGAATTGTCATGTTATGTTGTATCCAATATCATTAAATACATTATTTTTCAGGAAAAAAACTCCCCCTCAAATTGACTCATTTAAATGACACCAAATGTAGAATAATTATTTGTTAACAAACATTATGAGGGTTGGAGTATTGAACACACAATTTTGAAAGATTTTGAATTGTCATTGAGAAATTCTTGAAAAATTGTGTTTAACTTTTTGAAAAACCAAATGTTAGAAGACTTCTCTTCTAACGCTAAGGATAGTGCTCTATGCGTAAAACTCTCCTTGTTGTTCGAGGTTTTTAGTGCAATCTGAGAGTGATTACAAGTCATCAAGGAAAAATAGAAATGACATGTTTTGAAAACATTTGAAACTCCTGTTCGAACTTCATTTACACACCCGTGTCGATGTTAATCAACATTTCTAGGTATGTAAATGTTATCAATTCCAAGAGACATGTCGAGAAGAATCTTTTTTTTTGAAATTTTTGATTTTTTTGATTTTGTATTTTCTTTTTGAAATTTTATATTTTTGTATTTGGTTTTATAAAAAATATTTACATGTTGACCTCAGCATTGTTATGTGATGGTTGAAAATAGTAATTCCAAATCTTGTCTTGATTGTAGCTGTCTTGTGCTACTGGTGAACACTTTTTGGAACCAGCTTTAAATTGGCAGTTCATTGCTGTGGTCGTTGAATTCCGGTGGTTCTGAACTGTTATGATCAGTAGTCATAGATTATTTCATCAGATGAAAATTCCTTGAAAGCCCTGTTTCTCAGATTATTCAGTCTTTGCAGCAAACCAAACTCGGAGTCCTTCCTTTATGGATTTAATGATGTACCTGCATGTATGTTAGGTGTACCGGCACTGAATCATGAGTTTTTTGATTTTTTATGGTGTGATATCGTCATTTAAACCATTTGAGGGTTCACTGTCAACCTTAGTTGTGCTAGAGGTGAATATCTTTCCAGTAGGAACCCATCTAAGACCAACTGTCTTGAAAATTTTACCCATCGGTTTCACATTATAGACAAGATCTAGGAGTCATTGTTTTCTCATGCACAACGGAAGTCTTTTTGATTGAAATCCTATGTCCTTTTGGGATCTGTCTTTTTGGTTTCTTTATAAAACTTGTTTGATCTACGGGTATTTATCTTTTTGTTGTCTTATTGGATGGAACCTTAGCATGTGAGTTGACTTCATTCAGGAATTTTGTTACACAAGAATCATGATTGGCATTAAAGACACATTTCTGACATGTTGAGCAAACAAAATGTTTGGAGTCAGAAAAACTTCTAGAATTCCTAGAGTGTTCTGCTATGGGCACAGTCTTTGTCATGACGCAACTACTCTTAGATGCAGGCCAATTCCTAGACTTTTGGTTATTGATCCTAGGTTTTGGTTTGCTACCATTAGTTATGCTTTGTGATCTAGCAGAAGGCATCACACTAGGTTCTGATTCATATACTTTTGTGTCTTTTTCTTTAGCTTCTCTAGGTAGTGTTTATGAAACCACCATTGTCATTTGAGTTATTACCTAGATGAGCCAGGTGCAATCATGTGATGAGGTTTTGCAATAGCAGATTCTCTTTCCTTAGGCAAATAATGTGTAGTGACTGGTTTTGACAAATCGTTATTGACATCAACTTGGGAGGCAAACCGTTGCTTTGAAAATCTAGGTCGTTCAGACTTAAACGCAGTCGGTTGTCTAACAACTGATTGGTTTCTACGTGGTTGTAAAGCCGGTTTCCCCCTTAAGATTGAGATTTGCAAAACTTGTAATCCACACTATCTTTAGTTAACTTACTTAACTCATTTTTTATGCTTCAATTGCAAATCTCTTTCCTAAAGTTGAGCTTTATAGTCATCTTTTTTGCAATCAAAGAATGTTGTGTGGTCTATGTTTTAGCTCTCGTTGTTCTATGTAGGATCATACAGTTCTTTGAATGCATTTTTAAAGTCTCATTTTCTTAAGTAACTAGCCACTTTTTGTTCCAGTTTGATGTTCTTGTTTCAATTCTCTATGTCATGGTTAACCTTGGCTTCATTTTCTTTTTACTTTCAAAACTTGACCATTGGTGTTGCTTTTCTTTTAAGCCTTCTGGATTTTGATATGTAAGTGCAGATTTTAAACACATATGTGCTTCTCCCATTCTTTAAAATCTTTTTTGTGAAATTGGGCAAGGTCTTTTTGAGACAATCATTTTTAATTCGAGGGATTGATTTGTGTGTTCAGTTGTAACTGGTTCTCATTTACATTAGCAGGCACTTAAGGACATGTGTCATGACATTGTTTAGCATTTGGTCAAACCTCTCTTCAATTAGTGAATTCAGGTGTCAGTTATGCTGTTGTCTCAATAGCAAAGATGTTGATTTCAGCAGTTGTTTGTACCTCAGCCTTTCGCACTTCATCATATTTGGGTCTGATATCTACATATCAGCATGTGCATCATTCCCGAATCTGCTGCTTGTATCTTGTCTTTAATGTTGTCCCATGCTTTTCTGTATCAATCTAAGCTAGCATCTATGCTGTACTTCGAAGCAAACATATCTCTGTTGTATGCATTTGTCTTTTCATTCCCTAGATGTCTTACTCTCTTTTATGCAGTGCTCTTTCATCTATCGGACTTTTCACTTATTCATGTGTTGGATCAGTGTTTCACGAATTCTGGGGTACATCTCGAGTTGTGTGTAGTTTTTTAATGTAGTTGGTGTCATTACAACATATTCATCATCCATATACATCTGTGACTTGATGAACATCTGAAACTTTGTTGTAGCTTGAACAATCTTCTACTTGTCATTGACGTGCATAACGGAATTTTGTAGAAGTCAAACCACACCAAACGACCACTACTTCTTGTCATGTAGGGCTGGTTTTTTGGGTTTTGTTTGGGGGATATTTGTTCGGGGGTACATGCAAGAAATCATCAACAATTATTCTCATGTATGGAAAATACTTCATAAACCATACTAAGTAAAGTAGTCTACACTACTTCCCCCTGGGAAGTTGACATGGTAACATCAAAGTTAACTAAGTCTCGGATGTACACATTTCCCCCATGATGGTTGCGAAACTTCTCGAAGCATCATTGTCGTGTAGCCATTTATACTCGAGAAGTTTTTGTCTTAAGCACAAAATCTTTGAAAATCCAAACAAAGGATTTCCTGTTTTTTAGGAGGTCAATAAGCACGAGGTGCAAGGGATACATTGGTGGTTTTGATTTGGATATCATGTATTAAAGATTTTATCGCATTATATTTTATATATCTGTTATGGGCTAGAAATCTTTGTAATTTGAACAAGTGAACAATTGAAGCTTCGGGCTTATGTAACAAATACTTTGTTAGATCCAATGTATCGATTTTAGATGACTTTTTGGGTCGTTCTATATATATCTTGTGTTATTGATCTATGAAGTAACACGCCCCAGACCATTATTTCACTGTGACCCAATTTGGGGGTGTTACAGTTGTTGATTGAAGATCGGTGCAAGATTAAATCTATAAGTACTATATACCCAACCAAAAAAGTATAAGAAGTACAACACCTCTTGAAATTATCCACATCGTCTTCTGCGTGTGACACTGAGCACTACAATGTAACTCCTTTAAGTGATAGTTAACCAGGTCTGCAACCAACCACCCTTGACTTCTAGTAACTAGATAATTCAAGTCTTAATCATAAGTTGTATACGTTCAAGCAAGTCATCAATCGATAGATTGGGTTCAAAGAAAAGGGGTAGCAAATAGAAGAAAGTCTTGATGATGAAATAAGTAGACGCCTTCATGAAACTCAACTTCAATCTCAAATAAGGGATACCAAATCAACTTCGTAATCACTTGACATCGTAGTTCGAATCTTTAGCCGTTTGTCATTTTAGTGAATCTTTTCAGGATCGTTTTAGCATTAAGTGTTGTGTTCGCTTTGGTGTTTATGTTTTGATTTGTCTTGATGATCATATTCTTAAATTTAGTCACATGCCCAAAGTTGGTCACATGCCCACCTGATGCGCGGATCGACACATTTTTTCAGGAAATTAGGTTTTCAAAACATAAAATTTACGTAAACAGTGTCATGTTTCGCTTGGCACATTTCAACATATTTCACTTGAGAAACAGACCTGCATATTTCGCTTGAAATCTACACATTTCGCTTGGTTTAAGGAAATTACACATTTCGCTTGGTTTAAGAAACATGTTTCGCTTGAGAAAAAATTGCACATTTCGCTTGAACTCTTCCAACATGTTTCGCTTGAAGAAATTTTGCATATTTCGCTCGGAATGTGACTTGACCTGCATATTTCGCTTAATAATACATATTTCGCTCCAAAATACATATTTCGCTCCATTCAAGAACACATTTCGCTCCCTTCAAACATGTTTCGCTGTCTTCAAAACACATTTCGCTTCCTTCAAACATGTTTCGCTGTCTTCAAAAATTCTTCAAAAACCCAGAAATTTTTGATCCAAAAACGTGTTTTGATACCCAAATAAGTTGCTAGTACATATAAGACTAACAAAAGTACAAGTTGATCGTCGTAAAACACACGTTTTAGATCAAAAAGTAAGCGAAAAAGGGTGCGTTCGGTTTGAGTTTCTTACCAAAAAAAATACCACGAACACCTCTGATTCAGCAAACAACGATCACGATATGCTCCTAGGCTCTGATGCCAATTGTTAACAATAAGATTTCACTAACAAAAGACGAGTTTGAAAGAGATTTTTGGATTTTGGATTAAACTACGAATTTAATAGCACAATTAAACTATAGAGAAAATTTAAGAAACCAAAATCAATTAACTAACGCAAACTTTAAATGCACGAAAAGTAAAAACGTGAGCTAAAACTGAAATTTAAAATCTAAGAAACTACTTTTTACAAATTTGATACCTAAAAATCACAAATTTAAAAAGAAAATTTTAGGAAAAAGAATTGGAATTTTTTAACTATTTTTGAATTTTTTATGAATTTTTAAAGATTAATGAATTAACAAAAATAAACTTTTTTAAAAATTAATATTAAAATTTTACTTTTATTTTTCAAAAATACTAGATTTAAAAAGAAAATTATTGCAAAAAGAATCAAAATTGTTCAACTATTTTCCTATTTTCTATGATTTATTTAAGAAAAAGAAATTAACTAAAATCTATTTAAATTCCTAGAGAATACAAATTAAACTAGAAAAATAAAGAAAATTGGTTTTTATAAACTATAAAGGTGCAGAAACCTATTGGCACAAAAAGCCCTAATTTTAATAACCTAATTAAGCTCTAATTTTATCAATTAAAAACTAAACCTAATTTTATTTAACTAATATTAAAAATATAAAACCTATTTTATTTAATCTAAAAAAACAAGGTAGAAATTGTAAAGATAGAAAGTAGAGGGTAGGCGGGGTAACTAATTCAAATTTACACTATAGTGAAAACGGGTAACCTCTAACTATTAAGTATGTACTAAACAGACCCTACGATTTAGCTTATTTTTTGCTTATTAAAAAATGAGAATTAACAAAAACTTAAAACTACAAAGTTGATCCTAAGCTTATACTCTACAACTTTAACAAAGGCTCTATGAACTTTTAACAACTGAATAAGCTAGAAAATTAAGCTTTTGATTCTGTTACAGAAACTAAGCTTTTTCTTTTGAAATTTAGCTTTTCTAGTATTTGGCTAATTGCTAACTTAAGACTACATGAAAATGAAAACCAAAAGAAGCTATAAGAAGCCTGTGATGTGTACTAGGTATATCTAACACGAAATAAGCTACAAGTTAACAAGTTTAATGAGAAATTTGATCTAAAACAGCTAAAGTTCAAACTTATTACTGAAATTAAGCTTTTCCTAATAAGCTAAAAAGCTCAAACCTAAATCTTAGAAACTGAAATTTTAAAAATAAGCCAACCTATGATCTTTGAATAAACCTAGATAAAAGGTTTTTAAAATGATCAACTAGAAAAATAGAAATCAAAAGAGATAAACTAGTGATCCAGGCTGTTGCTAACACCTCTTTTGTAAAAAACATTTAAGCTAAACTAAAACTTATAAATGAAAATTAAAAAATGACTTTTATAAAACTAATGGAATTTTACTTAAATGTTCAATCCTAAGTTCTATCTCCTAACTTCAAAGGCAAAAAAGAAGCTAGAAAATGGGTAAGTAACAGCAGTACTTACTGAGTAAGTACTGCCTATACTGATAAAAACCTAAGTACAAGCAAAATTTCTAAAGTAAGAACTCCTAAACCAACTTACTAGATGTAACTAAATCCACATTTACCAATTGTGAACTCTAAAATGCTGTAAATCTCCTAACTCTTAAAACTACTATGCACTTTAAAGTGCCCTGGTGCTAGCAAGGTTTTTTAGAGCTTAAAACTTTGAAAAACTACAAACTAATTCTCAAAACCTTTTTAAAACTTTATAATATCACTTAATACAACTGACTTATGCACATTTACACACTAGAGTTGACTTTAAGAGTCAATAACTCTTTAATCCAAACACTAGTTTACTACAACTATCCACACTAAATTTCACTTAAAATTTATTTAAATTCTAAAACTGTTAAAATCTTATAGCTACTCAAACTTATTCTAACCTAATTAAGCTATGTAAGCTTTAAAATCTAAAGCTCATTAAGAAAAATAAGCTAGTTTATCAGCTAGCTTATCCTACTATATGACAGAATTGAAAGGAATGACAACTTAAGTAATTCTAGCCATAACAGCATAAAGCACTTGAATTACTAACCTAACTTAAATAATATCAAACAAGTTTAAGCACTCAAAAGGAACAAGGCAATAAGCTACTAAAATAAGCTTCTAAAGCTGAAATGAGATATAGAAAATGAAACCTGTGAATTGAAGCATCTTCTTCACCTAGACATCCAAGAGTAGAGTCTAGGTGATCCTACATGCTACCTTAGCACTAAACCACAATAAACTAGCTTATCAAATCAATAAGCTCAAAATCTCTGAAACTTGAACTAGGATTCTAATAAGCCAAGTAATAAGCTCAGGAGCTCAATCAACACTCACATGAGTGGAGAACTTTCTGAGATTAGGACTAGCTTGTGTAAAGAAGCTTATGAAAAGTAACTAGCTTATAGAAGAATTGAAATGGAAACTGAATTTGTATTGAAAGTAACTGAATTACAATGTAAGGGAAATGTAAATGAAAGTAAATGGTTCAAATGATCTCTAAAAACAGGAGAAAATGGAACAAGAAAAATGAAGCTACAATATTCCTATTTATAGACTAAATGACTGAGCTGAGCTTGAGGCTTTGACCATCTGTTGACCAATCTTGACCGTTGGTTAATTTGTAACCGTTTTGCCTTTAATCCAAGCCGTCTATTGCTTTGGTGACGTGTTCTGGCCAATTACAAGGCTCCACGTGTACTTTGTCAGCTCTTGGACCAATGGGAGATTGCCAGGTGGACTTTGTGATGTGGCATCTGTTTAATACGAGGATTGGTGGTTGAAATAGAAGGTGGGAGTGATGGAGGAGTGCTATGGTGAGGATGAACAGTGTTGGGGTTTTTGTGGGGAAGAAAACTAGTGGCGGGTTTTGACTAGTCAAACCGAATTTAAACTTTCGAATATTTGCACCTTTGGTCCTTGTAGTTCTTTTCTTCATTTGCCACTTGAATCCTTTGTTAAAAACTTTCAAAGTGTACAAAATCAGTCCTTGTGGTTTATGGCAGCTTTGTAACTTTCAAATATTGGCAAACTTAGTCCCTTGTCTTGGTAAATCTTTACATTCTTGGTCCTTTGACTTGAATTATCTGCTTCATTTCCGGCTTTTCTCGACCCTTCCGGTTCTCGTGTCGGTTTTGCCCGGATTTGGCTTGATTCCCGTGATTTTTGCATTTATCCTTTCCTGCACACACATAAGACAAAACACACATATATTTGCACATTTTTTTCTTTGTTTTGGTCTTTTCGGGTTCATTTTCGTTATTAGAAACATGTGTAATTTAACGGCTATCACATGTGTTTTCTGTTCATATACAGCACTGAGAAACCCTTGTTCAGAAGTATATTTTGTCATTCTTCTTGTCTGAATAGAGGACTTTACATCTCCAATCACAT
>BQNB010115391.1:6288-21568 GCA_026074375.1 Tanacetum coccineum
TTGTGAAATCGTATTTATAAAGTTAAAATGTTTATAAATATTTCATTAGTGAAAACGACGTAACTTTATCGTTTTAAGCCCGTTTCTTACGTTTCTTATGTCCATGCTTTTGTATTAAGACGAGTTATTAAAATTTTACATTTTCATATTTTGGACCTACTAGTAAACAGTACTTTTTACTGTTCATACCAGTTATAAAGTTATTTTTATAGATTTAGTTATCGTAAAACCTGTAAACGTCGTATCTTATTCGTTATAGCTCCGTTTTTAGTGATTCTTTTGAGCACGTTCTTTATTTATGATGTTTTCCAAAAATAAATGTTCCTGATGAACAGTCACTTTTTATAAAATTATTTTTATAAAAGTATTAATTATCGTAAACTTGTAATCGTCGTATCTCCTTCGTTATAAATCGGTTTTTCGAGTTTCTTACCTTTTTGGAATCCTCGTGATATGTAGTATTTTTATAAAATGTAAAATCCCTGCTTTGAAATTCACACCAAAACAGCCCCTAAACATCTTGTATATAATTAATTATATATACTTCTTTTATATACTTTTCAACTTCATAAATTACCACAAGTTTTCCAATACTTTTCATATACTATGTCTTATATATAATAGTGTCCATAGGTCCATATTGTGTCTGTGAGTCCAAGATAACAAGTCCTTAACACTACTTGATCATAATCTCATTATGTATACTTTTGATTTACTAGTTTATGCATATACTTTTTCTACTTAAACCAACATTATACTATACTTATATTTCCATTATTTCAAGATATTACCAACCACATAATATATGAATAAGTGTACAAAATCATGCTTACAAGCAAAAGTTCATTTCACATGTTCCAAAGTATCCTAATGGTGATTTTGCTACATAGAACATATATACACATAAAATGATAAATGTAAATTTATTAAGAGTTTTAGATAACCTTATTAAGATGTATGATGATAACCAACACAATCTAAACCCTTGTTTAGATTATAAACCTTAGCTTGCCAGATCTTGAAACCCTAAAACCAATAAAACCCTAATCTTTCTTAAATCTTGCTTAACACTTGTAAACCATAAACCAACCCTTCTAAACACCTAAGGACATCTTAGATATGTTGTAGGAATGTTTGTAAATGTTGTAAGTAAAAAATTTATGGATTGCTTTTGGTTTTAGGGGTGAGCCGTGGCTAGGAGAGCCAAAGGGAGAGGATTTTGTAAAGTTTTCACCAAAAAAATGAAGTGTGTGTATGTTTCTATCTAGATAAGGCATTATATACTCATTTGACTAATCCAATACAATATTAGGAAGGTCTTTGGTCAAGAAAAACATTAGGAGGATTTCTAGGAAGTCTTATGGTCAAGACTAAGAAAACACGAGCCTTGGTTCCCTAAAATGGAAGTTATCCCATGTAAAGAAGGAAATGTGTCTTGAACTAGATATTATCTTTGTGTTTCTAGGTATACCCATGTACAAGCAAAATGTGTCTTGAACTAATATTATTACTTTGTTTCAACTAGCTCATATTCGTACCAAGGACAAGCCAAGACTCAAATATGATCCGAGGCACAAAGTTTTTTGTGAACACTAATATTATTAAGTTAAAAAGTGAATTAAAACGAAGGATTTCGATGTCAAACGATAAGACTAGAAACTACACAATTTAATGGATCCGCAGTAGCATTATGATAAATAATATATCTATTTGGCGAAATAACTTGTTTTTTTCAAAATTAACACTACAATCAAAAAATGCCATAGACATAGTCGCAGCATCCCGCGTTAAAAACACCACGGCCTGCCCGTCCCTGATCTCTCGTTCCAAGTGTTGATATATGGTGATAGGATTTTTAAAAATTATGAGTATTAGGTAGCAATTGTGGTATATTGTTTGACAGCTAATAAAAGTTTGTGTTTCGAATCTTAAACTATTTATCATATATAAATATGTAATTATATTACAACAACGATAATACTTTTACGTAACAACTAATAAATAATAAATATAAAATAATTATTATTCACAGAAAAAAACAAAATAATATAATGTCTTGTTTGAGACTTAAACTTTAATTTTTTTTCCGTTTACGTGAATGATTATTTTTAAGTAATACTTATAACGCGATTTAACTATATAATAGGAAATTAAAAGTAATAGCGTGTATGCAAGCTAAAGAAATATCGAAATAAAATTGCGTCGTAAATGACCCTAAGAAAATACAAAATTAATTACGAAAGGAGACAATCGAGCGTTGCTATCTTCCAAGTAGATGTTATTGAGAAAAGAATTGGGGATGACTACTCCATGATTGTGTCACGTGCTAATCCCCTTTTGGTTGAGCCGATTGTTTGCTTTAATTTTCCTTTGCTAAGTGATTTATATACTTCGGCGCCGATTCCGAATTTTGACAACGGTTCTTGTACTTAGAATACAAATTGTTTGTAACACTTTAACATGTTCGTTATTTGAAATTATTATTACATCTTTTTATGTTCGTGGTTGATATGTTTAATAGAAAGTTTTTGTTTAGAATATCTTGAGTTTATTCTCGCCGGAACCCGTACGCAAAAGGTTGCAATACGCTCTTATTAGCAATTGATAATTATTAGTGAACAGAATAATAAAACAATAACAATTAATTAAAATCTTATTCTTTTGTTATATACAAAATAACATTTATTGGTCACTGCCCTTAATGACGTGCGCCGTTACTTATCACATATATAAGAAGTAAATAAAAAATTTTCTAAGATAAAAACTTGTGAATAGCTATGCTTCACTTGTTCATTAAAATATAAAAAAAAACATTAGCAAAAATAAGATAAAAAATGAAATTCAATCACTCGCCCATCTACAAATCTGTTATTGTAGGTCTTACTTTTTATGGAACTAAAATTTCTATTAATTTCCATTCTAATGGAAGTTGCTTCCACTCAGCCTCTTACTTATATCCCCCCGTTCCTAAGTCTTCTTCACCGATCGTTATCGCTCAATCCCATTATGAAGGCCCCCACAAGAGCCCACTTTCCTCTTCTTGTTCTCGCTGGACTTTGCATCATTACCTTCCCTGCTGTAGCCCATAATAATAATCTCTAGGCGTTAAAGCTTATCTAGCATGACCTTTGAGTTTGGTATTTATCTCAATATTATTTTTCCCTCTGTGCTTCACGAATGGCTAGCCTGCATACCATCCTTCTTCTACTAAGGTTCCAAATTATCTCCAGGCTATTGTCTTTCTCACGAATAAAACACGATTCAACTCGCTTCCTTAATTGGGTCTTATAACCAATCCCGCTGGAATACTGCCTCTGTCATGATGTTATGTAAAAAGATGTCTCCATTCTAAAAGATTTTTCATGTACGCGGTTGGCACAATACCCATAGAACAGGAGAGACTACTCCTCTATTTCCCCTTTTGCTTCGTTGCGTCTATAGCCGTCTCTTTATTCTCTTCTCCTAGAAGCTTACTTGGAAGTGAATGTGTGGACGCAAAAAAGGGGGCCCTTTCCAACTAAACCGCATTTTCCTTAATTTTTACAACAAAAACATTGGCATACATAACTTTTTTATCACAACCAGAGTACTTTGAATGGGATTTCTCTAGAACTTGGCTGTCCGTATCAAAGATTATTTCTCCTAGAATCCAAATCTCACAATATACTTAACCACAATAAATTTTCTCGACAAATTTGGTTACCTTTATTTCAACTAGCTTTGCTTAACATATATATATATATATATAAAAAAAAAAAAAACAATCTACTTAGTGAATACATGCTACAAACTAATAACTTGTCTATAACGCATAAACCTTATCGAAAAGGCACCTCTTATTCAATTCTCCATTTATAAAATGGCCATGACGATGGTCTCCTCTGCGGGATCAACCGACACTATTGTTGCAATTTCTCAGAATCACTCTGACCTAAACATCTTTGCATCCGCATGCAAAGTAATAATCCCTTCGTAGTAGACCATTTTTTTTAATATATCCAATTTGCAAACTTTAAGCCAGACCAACGATCTTGCCGTCTGCAAAATCTTAAACCCTATCTTGTATCGTCTCTTTAAACAATATTTATCTAAGGCACCAAGCGCACCCTGAGACCATAGTCCAGAAAAATTCTTGTAAAGAACATACCATTCATCATAGGCAGAAAATCCCGTTTGTACCTGCTTCTAAACGCGCTCTTGCCTATCGCTTCTATTACAAATTTCGTCCTAATATTCTTGAATTGTCATCCAATTATTCCCCTCTCTTCGACTGCACGCAATAACTAGCCACCACTTCGCATCATCAGTTATTGACATTTCTCTTTTGAGTCCCTTAACCAACACCTTGTGTTACGATTAAGTGCCAAAACTGTGATAGCTATTAATTGCTTAGCAATCATGCCTGTTTTTTTCAACTTCTAAAATTTGTTATTAAAACATTCTGAAACCATTGGTAAATTCTTTACCTTTTCGCATATTGATCGGTCGCTTCCTTTGCTAGTGTAGTTCCATTATCCTTTGGTCCACGCAACCGTGAATCATATTTCTGTGGAAAAGATTTTTCAGCCACCCATTTGTTCCGCTAAACCTCAATCCTCTATTAATAGCTTCATATCGCTATACATGTTGTTGCCTCAACAACCAGTGAATCTTAGAGCATAAGTGAAATTTACTTTGACCGTCCAGATTTGTAGTAACAACCCTGGGCTCCAGAAAGCCTATCGGGACACAGATGATCCGTAAACCAGTAACAAATCTATGTTCTGGGAGCATCATCTTTCACTTTTATCGGTATCTCTCTGAGCCATTAATTCGAACTTATTAAAACTTACTGGCTAAAAAATTGTCCATGACTACGAAGTAACTCCTCGGTGTATAATGTATGCATATTCTCCCATACACTATGACTCAATTTTGTAGCCTTTTTTTGCTAGTTCAGGTTTACAAAACACTTGCTTTATGGATTGAAATCCGTGACACTATGATCGGTTGCTTAAGTATCTTTCTTTCCAGACACTTGCTGCAAATGGACACTGCTAGGACTAATATTCCATTATAGGTGTTTATTTTTGACCCTCCCCCCCTCAATTGCCTAACAAAATAAATTGTATTAATCTAGGCTTCCTTTTCATCATTATAACTAAGCATCTTACGCTTCTTTTGTTCTCTTCCAAGGTAGATAATCAATGGACTCATTCTTTTCTGTCGTTCTGTTAAACATGAATTTTTTTGCTTATATGTTGCTTCATCAATTAGAATTGTGACTTCAGCTTCCCTCGTCTACAACGAGAATCAATTATACTTGTGCATTTTTTCAAAAAGTTGAAAACGTTATAGAGACTTCTCAGCTAACTTAGGCCAATAACACTGGTTAAACTACCTTACACGTTCGCTTTAGACTTTTGGCACATCTTCAATACATCTTTAAAGGATAAAACTTGAAAAACTCGTCTGATTTATCCCACGCATCACCTTCTAATTCCTTTGTATTACTTTGTACCCTAAAAACATTTCCCTCTCTCCATTAAATGAATCTTGTTTTAGATCTCAAACTTCATTTGAATCTCCCTGCAATGGTTTTGAAACTTTCTCGATTCTCTGTGATATTCACCTTAACCTGGACAAAAACCGATAGAATAAATATCCGTGTGGCTTTTAATAACTAGATCGTCTACAATGTATAGTAACAATCCCAGTTACTGCGCATATCTTACTTGTAAATGCCTTCTGACACTGAACCTTATGTTCCACCTACGATTTCTTAAACCCAAAGAAACGACATCTTGATTACAAAATATTCCTTTGACTCATGATAAATGTTTCTTCCTTCCTGAGCTTCTTTTGCCCAATCTTTAATTTGTGGTAACCTTTATGGCGTCCAACAAATATTAAAGGAACATCCATATAGATTCCATCTTCCATCGTATTTCCGATAGGCGATAACGCGTACCTGGAGCATTCTTTTTCAAGTATTTAAAATCAACACACAGATCCCATAATGGCCCACCACCCCCCACTGCTTCCATCATAGGCGTTTTTACCATTACTATTGAACAGCTAACAACCAACCTGCCAGCTGGTGAGTAGTTACTTCTTTCATATACCAGCAGTCAACAAGTTTTCCAACGCTCTTTTAATTGCCTGTTTCCTTCGCTTAGCTTCTACTCAACTTATTTTGGCATATTCGTAGGGCATCCTTTTTACCCGGAACAGATATTAAACACCGGTGTTTCCCTATATGCCTTGGGAACACTCAGTCATATCCGCCAGCCTTCACCACGAACACATCAAGTTACGTCAAAAGTAGATCACCATAGGCTTCAACCGTCCGTCTTCCGTAAAGTAGATCATATCATATCGTGTTGTTCTATATGCTGGATGTATTGCTACTTTATTGACCTTCCTCCACGACTGTACGATTTCCCAAGAGTTGTACCTTATACTTTCTACTCTTGAGACCGCTCCACATTCGAATCGTATATATCTTTGCACTCTAGCTGAGTATTATCCTCCTGGGCTACAGTAAGTATTTTAAAACGAATTCGCGTGAGTTGTTAATGGAACTATCTTAGAATTTTTTATTCCCTGCCTTCCAATGATTCTGTTTGTAATGGAAGATGATAGATCTCACCATCACAAAAGTCATCCAAACCAAGTCGAACAAATGCTCCTCATCTCCATCTTCACCAGTGAGCTTAGATATTTGCCCAAACACATATGATTCACTCGTTAAAAACCTATCGAAGTGTAGTGCGGCCGGAACCGAGTTTGATTTTTTATTTCCAACAAAAGTTTTGAATTCAATGTACATGTAAGTAATCTTCTGAGGCCTACCCCCCATACCAACGTACATACGTTATTAAGTCATTCCAAACGTTTGTCTTCAATGATCATTGGTCGCCCCTATCAGTTACCATTCTCTCTGTGTTGAGCCAAAAAAGGCTAAAATGAAATTTCTGGTTCGAAAAATTGGTAACTTTGAGTGAATTCTCTCCCTAGCGATCATCTCAAAGGTTGGCAAACCATCACAGTTGCCAAACTTATCGCTTTTGACGCTTCCGCTTTCTGCTGTTTTATTTGGCTATCTTTCTCACTATATTACTTTATATATCTATTGAAGACTTGATCATTTCCCACCTTTTTCAGCATTCCTCTATTCCTCTTTATCATGCACTTCATTAGCTTCCCTAGACCATCGTCCGTGAAACACAAAAACTTGTTGTTGTTTTCTTTTTACTGGGCTAAAGAATACGATCATCTGAGAGCTTAAATTTGGACTGGTATAAGGAGAAATCTCTTTTAGATTTTAGAAAAAATTACCTTCGATCCGCCACACCGCAAACCTTTTTGACATTTTAAAACCGTCATTTCTTGAAGTTTTGCTTAGAATTACAACCTCCACTTTGCGAATCCATGGCGAATGACTTTTTGTCGAGAATCCATCTGATTACCATAACAGCTGTTTCTATCCCCCCTATAGAGAAGTCCATATTTTATAATAAATCCTCATACACTCTGCTACATGACTCCAGGGATATTGTCATAGCAACCATTTGATCATCCCACCCTCTCGAGGTTTGTAATCTTGCATGAATCTAAGATTCCAAATACTTCCCGTGCTCCCTTTACATCCCTCTTTCAACGCTTAATACCTCCTGCAAAGTCTTCTGTTAACTCGCCTCATCTTTGTTTGATGTGATGATTTCCACGGATCTTTATACTATTTTTCTGTAATGAGATTTTCCATATAAAAATGCTCCGATCAGACTCATAATTGTCAATGATTCTGAAATCATCAACTAAGACCCTACGGGCCAGAAACACACCGGGATATGATTGAACAAATTCACATGTTGCATCGCCCAACGAGTCTAGGCACTTTGACTAGTTCATAAAATCTAGGTCTTTCGATCCTCACTTTCCGCAATATATTTGACGTGCTTGCATAACGAGTCATTTATTGGCGATCAAAGTACGATGCGAATGAACGATCATTCCCTCAAGAGTGATTATTTATTTCAATATCCATGATTGGTATAAATTACTCAATCCTCAAAATCTTGACTCTGTGCTTCTTAACATTGACTTTCCAAGTGTCCTCCATCACTGTCTTACTTTCCAAGACTATAACACTTCCTCCCTTGTTGAAGATGTCTATCTGTTGTGAATTCCTCTTGAAAAGAAGCTCTGTTCGCTCTCGAGCAGAGCACTGGTAATAAAAGCTTTCAGTGTGCTCCAGCACTACTAGTAGATGACTACCTGACGTCTGAAATAAATTAAGTACTGTCGAAAGAACCCCAGGAAACAAACCTATTTCTGTCACCTAGGCCTGCAAACAAATATATAACCCACAGACACCAATTTTCTAAGCCTGTTTGAACACAGTCATTGTTCCTTTCTGGACTCCCTTTTTCTTGGTGATTCGGACGCTACTACTCATATAACGCCATTGGTTCAGACGGTTCCTGGATCACAGCTGCGGAACAGCTTTAGGTCCGACAAGGGCCTCTTTTTTCATGTCCTGCACTTCTTCTTGTTCCCCTGACATCGAACTACTGTGAAATCTTCGCTGAATTGAAATACAGAACGTTCTCACTGCATTACTTTTCATTTTGTACCTTTCTCTTGTGCATTTGTCTTTGCTAAATGTGTCAACAACTTATTGAATTCTTAATCACAAAATTCCCCTAAGGCTCATCCGATGCGGCCCATTCGAGTCTCATTTACGCTTTCTTTTTCCTTTCCTCACCTTTTCCAGCGGCAGACTGTGTAGCTGTAGAAAAGACCAGCTAGTGGTGCGCTCAATACGGTGAGTATTTTAAGAACTAGTTAGTATCGTCTCCACGGATGGCGTCGAACAATTTAGTACATAAAGATTATACTTATGCGTTTGATCTGATCTGCATGTTAGATGTATAAGAAATATCAACATCGGAGCCGTTAAGCTCCTCGCTGGGTTACTATCTTTACTAAATCAAGTAATTTAAATTTTCCTGCATACAATAAAAGATAAAGCCGTTAGTCTTACCGTAGGATAGGAAAAAATGAAAAATAAAAACAAAAATAAAACCCCACCTTAATCCTCCCGCAGAATAAAGACATGTTTCAATGTATGTGTGATGAAGATGAGTGAAAATAGTATCCTTTTTAATGTACAGATTCTATTTATAAGGCAGAGTAGTACTAGCGTTTCTATATTTCCACATGATTGTTATGTGCCCAGAGCGGGACCTCTTGTCAGGCACGATATGTCATATAGTCTGATTGCTAAGTAGCGCAACTATACTTCCGCGGATTAAGACGTTAGTTATAGGCCCACACTGTACATTTGCTTTTGTCGGAAGTCGCTCATATGAACAGTCCGTTCCATCCATACTAATGCAACCCCAAGGGATCCCATTGGCCAGTGTGGTACTATAAAAGGGCTTAATTCTGGTCCCGTATATGCTTGTTTCTTATTTAATTGGGCAAAGACCCTTACTTTGATCAGTGGGTTTGACGCCTAAATCATGTTAGCCGTTTGCCTATACGATACATCATAAGATTGAAACTCGAGTCTCTTCATTAATACTTCACTTTTCTTAAATTTTCTTTTGGTAATCCTCATAATTCTAATATTATTATAGTGACCTAGCATGGCAAACATTACCACAAGAATAGATGCAAAATATTGTCACATGTAAATGTTTCACTATTACAAGACTACAAATCATCTTTGAAAAGTTAAAATCTTGTTAGATACGACTTGTGGCTGTTGCATATATTACAAAATTAACAAAGCACATGCATTAGATGTTAACTTTTGTACTCCTCCTCCATTCTCCTTATTTATTTATGATTTGAGAGAAGAAATAATAGTTTTTAATTAGAGAACGTATTAGTTATTAATAGTTTGAAAACCTGTCTTTAATGCAAATCCCCGTCGAGTCACCAACCGGTTAATAATCTTCAACCGTTCGACCGCCAGTGTCATACCCCTCTTACACAAACAAGAAAAATATAAAAAAATATTTCTAATGATACCAAAAATATTTATAAAAATCATATAAATTTCATATAATGAGAGCCTAAAAACTATATACTAAACAAATATAAAACATTAAAAATTAAATTAATGCCCAACTATTATGTACTATAACTTCTTTTATTTGTAAAAAATCACAAAAAAAAAACAAAACCCGCTAGTTAATTGACATCACTTTTCGCTAAGACCAAAAGCGTTCAACCATCGACCAGTCGAACCGGTTCAAAAAACATGATTATTAAAGTAATTCATGTAAGATTTACAAATAAAAAAATTTTAATAAGCTCAAAGAGACCTTTGAAAACTTTTCCACTTGAATCTATTATAAATTTTTTCACTAAAAGAACTTGGGAGGATAGGAGGCTGTTGATTGGTTTACAGTTATCGATATTGTGTTGGTAAAAAAATTGGTCAAACCCCGAAAACCGAACTATAATTCAAGTCATTCCACCGAACCTAAAATAAATCGAATTTTGAGAATTTGTTCGTGCTTTTCATTTAACTAATTACACTTCATTTATTAAAGAAAAAAGTTAAATTGAATATTTACAAAAAAGTTTACACACAAATTCTTAAGGGTAAACTCACACAGACAAAGAAAAGAAAATTAAGATCAGATTCAAAATGAACTACAAAGAACAAGAGTGAAGTGTTTGTGGGAGAAAGACTTAAAAGTTGACTTGGTAAATGGATAAGAGTTGCTGGTATAGAACCATCAATGCACGACGTCCACAAATTGTTTTTACAAATGAAAGTTTTATGTAAAAAGTCATTCTTCAAAGACTAGAGAAAGGTGAGTAGAAAAACCGAAAACCGAGTCCAAACTGAACCGAATCGAACTAATAACCTAACCGAATTTGCCAAAACTGAACCGAACATAACTACAAATTCGGTTTTCAGGTTGGATACGGGTTTCGCAATCTGAACCAAAAACCGAAAACCGAATTTATATAAATATTTATATTTTTTATAAATTTATATATATATAAAGAGCATTAAAATTTTATACTAATATATAAAAAACAATTTTTAAGATTAAAATAATTTTTTTTGCTAAATATCTATTTAATTTTTTTTTTAAATAAATGGTGTAATTCAGGTCCACCGAAAACCGAACCAAATTCAAATTCGATTTTTTCGGTTCGGTTGAATTCTAGTTCGGTTTTCGGGTTGACCCAAAAAATTTTAACCGAACCAATCAACACCCCTATCCTCAAGTCTTTTAGGAAAAAAAAGTCATCATTCAAGTGGAAAAAGCTTTTCAAAGGTTCTTTGAGTAAAAAAAAAAATTCATTGTACCTTACATTGAAAATACCCTAATAATCAATGTTTTGAAACCCGGTTCGACCCGGCCGGTTGAACCGCTTTTGGTCGGAAAAACGGGTCAAATTAAACCGAGCCGGGTTTTGTTCTTTTTCGTGATTTTTTACAAATAAAGCAAGTTAATTACATATACGTGCGGCATAATTTTAATTTTTACATGTTATATTTATTAGTATATGGTTTTTAGGATTGAAACATTTGTGTTTTTGCCTCGTGTCTTATGTTAATTAAGTAAATGGTATTTCTTAGTAGTCGAATGAGTTCTATTTCATTTATTTCCCACCACGTTCTTTCTTTCAATCTCATCGTCCCAAAGAGAAAAGGTGAGGAGAAAAACCGAAAACCGAGTCCATTACATAATAGTCCTAATAAAACGTTGTTCTTCTCTCAAATCCATTACATAAATAAAGAGAATTGGGAGTACAAGAAGTTAACTCTCATGCATGTGTGAATTATTTTATGTGTGTCTAATGTTAATCTTGTAATAACATGCAACAGCCTCAAGTCGTCAACAAGAATTTTAACTTTCAAATGATTTGTTAGTCTTGTAATAGCTGCAACCTTCACAGTGAACATATTTGCATCTATTCTTGTGGTATGTTTGGCACCAGGTCTCCAACTACATATTAGAATATGAGGTTACACCAACATAGAAAATTAAGAAACAGAAGATTAATGAAGACTCGGTTTCCATCTTTGATGACGTATAAGAAGGCTAACATGACTTTGGGCCAAACCCACACTATCAAAGTAGGGCTTTAGCCCAATTAAATAAGAAACAAGCATAACGGGCCAGAATTAAGCCCAGTACCACACTGGCAATGGTCCGGTTGCATTAAGACGGACGCGGACTGTTCCTAGACCGCTTCCGCAAAGCAATACAGCGGGCTAACTAACGTCCGCGGAAGTTAGTTCGCAACAGCAATCACGATTATGACATATCCTTGCCCGACAAGGGTCCCACTCTGGCCACTAACAATCATGTGCGAAATACTAGGAAACCCTAGTACTACTCGCCTATAAATAGGAATCCTCGTACATTCCAAAAGGTACAATATTCTCACTCACTCTCACACACATACCTCTGACAACATGATCTCTTATTCTCGCGCCGGAGTCTAATCGTGGGGTCCGTCCCTACGGTAAGACTAACGGTTTACTTCCATTGTACAGGAAACCATTTAAATTACTTGATTTAGTACAAGATATAACCCAAGGAGAGCTTAACGGCCCGACCTAACAAGCGATCCAGATCCAAACCATACCCGTAACACTTTTTGTACTAACAAGTTGGCGCCATCCGTGGGACCCGTACATAACTACGTTCCCTAAAATACTCACCATGAGCGCACACTCAGGTCCTTTTCCTACCGCACACACGTCTGCCGTGCGGAACACGGGAGGAAAGGAAAAAGAAACGTCACAAAGAGACCCGAATGGGCCCGCATCCGATGCAGCCCTTAGGGAATTTTGTGATAAGAATTACAATCAGTTGTTGCCAATCTTAGCAAAGAAAATGCACCAAGAGAAAGTACAACAAGAAAAGCTCAAGGCAGTGAAAGCTCGTCTTAACTTCGAGGAGATTTCACAGTACGTCGAGTCAGGGACACCAAGCAGAAGTAAGGACATCAAAAAGAGGCTTGGACCTAAAGCTGTCCGCAGCGTGTCTGGAAGTCCTGAACCAAGGCGTGGTAGGTCCGAATCACCAAGAAAAAGGGATCCAGAAAGGAAAATGATGTTCAAAAGGATAAAAAATGGTGTGTTCCGCAGGCTAGGTGACAAAGAAAAAGGTATGTCCGCATACTCCAATTATTCAAGACGTCAGTCGCATTACAGTAGTCGCGGAGACACTGAAAGCTATTACCAGAGCTCTTGCTCGAGAGGAACAGAGCTTCTTTTTAAGAGGCATCACAACAGAAGAACATCCTCAACCAAGGGAGGAAAGCTGTCGGAAAGTGAAGACAGTGCTGGAGGACATTGGAAGTCAAAGTCTAAGAAGCAGAAGTTAAGCATTGAGGATGATGATTTATCCCAACCATGGATATGTGAGGGAACTGATCCGTTCACTCCTCGTATCCGCTACTTTGATCTCCCAAAAAGGACTCGTATGTCAAGCCACGTCAAAACATCCGACGGAAATGAGGATCCGAAAGACCACCTCAAGATCTTTCAGGCAGCAGCCAAAGTAGAACGTTGGGCGATGCCAACATGGTGCCACATGTTCAATTCCATACTCACCGGGTCCGCGAGGGTCTGGTTTGATGACCTCCCTCCAGAATCCATTGACAATTATGATGACCTGAAGGAGGCATTTCTGGAAAATTATCTCCAACAGAAAAAATGTATTAAAGATCCCGTGGAAATCCATCACATCAAACAAAGAGAAGGAGAGTCTACGGAAGACTTCTGCGGAGGTTTAAGGTTGAAAGCAGGGATGTAAAGGGAGCACCGGAAGTCATGAGAATCTCAGGATTCATGCACAGAATTACAAACCCTGAGCTGATCAAATGCTTGCATGACAAAATCCCGAAGTCAGTAGACGAGATGATGAGTATAACAACATCCTTCCTTAGGGGGGAGCTAGCAGCTGGTAATCAGGAGCGAAAAAAGTCACTTTCGCCATGGAAGCAACAGGAGGCTGGACATAAGCAAAACTTCAAGAAATGAGGTTTTAAAAGTCAACAAAGGTCCGAGTGGAGGCATGACAGGTTCACTCTTCTCTCAAAATCTCCAAAAGAGATTCTAGCTTTAGAAAAAGGGAAATTTAAAGCTCCACCTCCGATGACAACCCCGGTCGAAAAACGAAACAACAACAAATTTTTTGAGTTTCACGGAGAGGTAGGGCACAACGCTAATGAGTGCATGCACCTAAAGAGGCAAATAGAGGAATTGCTGAAAAGTGGGAAACTGTCACACGTCATCAAAGAGATAAAGCAAAATAGTGAGAAAGATCAGCCAAAAACAAGCAAGAAAAGGGAAGCGTCCAACAAGGATAAGCCTTTGGCAATCCTGATGGTGCAACCTTGGCAGAGGATCGCTAGGCAGAGAATCACTCAAAGTTTCTCTCCCAACCCAGAAATTTCATTTTCGCCTTTGGACGAAGAAAAAGGAACCGAAGGACCAATGATCATTGAAGGAGAAGTGGATGCCACTTCATACACCGTATGTACGTGGATGGGGGGTCAGCCTCAGAAATACTGTATGAACATTGCTTCAACAGACTCCGCTTGGAAATAAAAAATCAAATGGTTCTCGCCACTACCCCCTGATAGGGTTTAACGGTGAAATCATATGGCCGTTGGGGAAAATATCACTACTTGTAAAGATTGGAGATGAGGAGCATTCGACCTCGGCTTGGATGAATTTTGTGATAGTGAGATCATCATCTCCATACAACGAAATCATTGGAATGCTGGGGATTAGAAAAATACAAGCAGTTCCATCAACAACTCACGGAATGTTAAAATTCCCTGTAGCAGGAGGAATACTCACGGTAAGGAGTAGCAAGATCATACCGATCGAATGTGCAGCGGTCTCAAAAGTAGAAGGACAACCTTTGGCCATCAGTCAAGCCGTGGAGGAAAGGATCAAAGTAGCAATACATCTAAAATATCTGAAACAAACAATAATGATTGGATCTACTCTTACGGAAGAAGGACGGAGCAAGCTATGTGACCTACTTTAACGTAACCTTGATGTGTTCGCCTGGAAGCCTGCGAATATGACTGGTGTCCCGAGGCATATAGCGGAACATCGGTTGAACGTACGAGAAGGATGCCCCCGATCAGGCAAAAGAAAAGAGGTCAGGCAATGGACAGGAACCAAGCAATTCAATAAGAGGTTAAAAAACTCGTTGATGCTGGTATCATGAAAGAAGTCCACTACCACAGCTGGCTGTCCAATCCAGTAATGGTAAAAAAGCATGATGGTAGC
>BQNB010115392.1:4248-21568 GCA_026074375.1 Tanacetum coccineum
ATTTATGACTTTATGCCTTTATTATGCTTTGATATGACACCATGATTATGACGTTTCGGCCTCCTTTCCGGAGTGGGTCGTTACATAGAACGACCAAAAGTCGTTTAAAATCTGATACATTGGATTTAAACAAAGTATTTGTTACATAAGCCGAAGCTTCACTTGTCCACTTGTTCAAAGTACAAAGATTTCTAGCCCATAGTTATACAAAATGTATTGCGACAAAATCTTTATTGCATGATATCCCAATCAAAACCACCAATGTATCCCTTGTACCTCTTGCTTACTGATCCCCTGAAAAACATTGCTTTAAAACGTCAACAATAATGTTGGTGAATTCATAGGTTTGATAAATCATATATTGTAGGACCACAAGATTTCCCAAGTGTATGATAATGCAACAGATGCAGACATCATATAAATGTAATTACGTTGCTCTAAGCTCATGACACTGAAGCTTGACGTGTATGAATACCAAATTAATGGCCTACATTGCCCGTGGTGATGTTCTAACCCGCAACATCCTATATTCGACATGGTATACGTTCGTTTGTCCAGTGATAGCTAATCACCCGAACGGGGTTGTCAAACCCAATAGATCTATTAATAACATTCGCGCTCACAATCCCGCAATTGACAGTTCATGATAATGGGCTCAGATATGGGTTATCGCTACTTAGGCAACACGTAATCATAACATGAAACTTAACCACTTGTGTCCAATTGTAAAGCATTGCATGTTTTTCACCCCAAAAACTTTGTAAAAACAAAAGCATGTAAAACGTGGGGCTATGAACTCACCTTGAGTGAGTAATGCCAAGTATATCTCAAATAACGCGTTACGCGAATCGATCAAATGCAACCTAATTAAATTAAGGATGTATAAGTACTAATTACATTAAGGTCGTATAAGTATTAATTACATTAAGATAACTTCAACCATGCATAAGTCTAAATACAAATCACCATCTAATTGTTTAAGTTAAAACATGTTTTATAAAATTAAAATGTTTTAAAAAACATAGCTTTTTAGAAAATCGTCATAACTTTCACGTTTTTTTTTTTTTTTAATACCTTTCCTTGCGTATTCTTATGTCCCATCTATTCGTAATTAAGACGAGTTATCAAAATTTGACAATTTCCAAATTTTGACCCCTCTGCGTGAACATGAAACTTTTACTGTTCACAATATCAAACGAAAGTTTTATAAATTCGAATTTGTGTCGTAGAACCTCGTATTGTATCCGGGTATTTTATTCCCCCCCCCCTTATAGCTTCCGTTTTTAGTGATATCTTTCGAGGACGTTCTCGTATTTGAAAGTTACTATATATTTATTAGGTTTACAAAAATATAACTTTTCTGTCATGAATATACGTTTATAAAAAATAGTTTTATAATAGTTATTAATTGTTGTAAACTCGCAGAAATTCATACTCGTGTCGTTATTAATTGAAAAATTTAACGATTCTTATCTTTTGGAATCCTAAAAAAGTGTATTAATTTGATTCAAAATACACAACACTTGCTGTTTATAATAATTTATAAAAAAAGATTTATAAAAATTTCATTTACGACTCCTTACGACTCCGTTTAATTAGCGTATAACTCGTTTTTAACGTAACTTTTTCGTTATTAATCCGTTTGACAAGTTTCTTACCTTTTCGGAATCGTCGTGAAATGTATTATCTTATAAAAATATAAAATAAGTATATTTTTATAACACTTTTGGACAGAATGTTTGCATGACATTCTTAAGTTCATTTTTGGCCTTGTTTTTATATTTTACCACTTTATACTTTTTACTACAAGTCTTACACTTTATATATATCATATATCATATATATATTATGTCCATAGGCCCATCAAAGTCCTTTTGTCCAAAGTTTACAAGTCCTTCATAATACATGATAAGGCATAACTTTTATAATTTATCCATTTTACCATAAGTTCATGTATAGCCATTTTTCATATAAATCATAAGTGTACAAGTTTTCTCATCTTGATATAACCTCATTTTAATGATCATATAACATCAATATAAGTCCATAATTAACCTTAACATGTCATTTGTATTTCTTTCACTTGAAACATATTAAGAAACTATTATAAACCCTAATTTATACTTAATCATTTTTACACCAAAATAACTTGATACAATATTTTCTCATCCTTTTTAGTATGATGTAAGTAATAACACCATATGTATATAAGTATACAAAATGACCATTACAAGTGCAAACTTCATTTCCATGAATAAAAACTTAAATGGTGATTAAACTAAATAGATATAACATATGCATATTAATGAAAATTTACAAGAGTATAAAGAGTTCTAGTAGACCTTAGGATGTGTGAAGATGATGATAAACAAATGCTAAACCCTTGTTTAGCCCTAGAATCCAAGCTTGCACTTAAGAAAACCCTTATTTTCTTAATAAAAACCCTAGCTTCCTTTTCTTGATTATTACTTGTAAATGGTGATTCAATGGTTGGAAACACCTTAGAATGTCTTATAATAGATGTGTATAGAAGGGTATAGGTTGAATAAAATTTGGTATGGATTTGTTTGGGTGCCCTAGTTGAGCCGTGGGTTGGTATGTGTGCCAAAGGGAGTATTGTTTGATTTTTCACTAAGTGTAAAGTGTTATGAATGTGTTATCTCACTAGCCATACAAGTATATATGATATAGATGGTCAATAGTCAAGTAAACATTCAAAGAGACATAAGGAGGGTTTTAGGGATTCTTGCTTTCTTGCCTTGAGTCAAAGTAACAAACTAGTTAGGTTTTAATTGCAAGATAGATGTACATTGACCAAGTGGTGAATTTTTCTTATTTCTTTGTAACAATTGAGATAAATTCGGCTAATATAAGACATATGTGATGTTGTTGAGTAATTTTTATGTATTGGGTATAAATGTGGGTATTTGTTGAAGCGTAGAAAAGTTTTGGTGGTTCCGGGAGTGCCTAAACGCAATTTATCGCGAAACGTATACACTTTACGTATCCGATAAAAATAAAATGAACAAAGTTAATAATTATCCTCAAAATAATTATATAACCCTTGCTTGATGTAAACATTTAATTGTTTGATGCCCGTTTACATTGAACGCTAATTTTTGGCGTACGCGATTTAACCTAACGTTTACAATTTCAAGCAAACACGTACAATACAAAAGGTACATTGTGGATTTGTTGACGTCGTCAATGACTTGAAAACACAGGGTGTTATAGACTTCCCCCGTTAAATGAGCCTTGTCCTCAAGGCTCATGATGCAGCACTTGACGACGGTGTGGTCTTGGTGAAGAGGTGTGGGTATTTCTTCTTGAATTGGTCTTCACGTTCCCACGTGAACTCAGGACCTCTCTTGGAGTTCCATCGAACTTTGACTAATGGGATCCGACTTCGCTTCAACCGTTTAACTTCACGGCCCACTATTTCTACCGGTTCCTCAACAAAATGGAGTTTGTCATCCAAATTAAGTCCATCCAACGGAACGGCTAATGGTTCGTCGGCATGACACTTTTTCAGGTTAGATACATGAAACGTATTATGAACTCTGCTCAACTCTTCTGGAAGTTCAAGCTTGTAAGCAACTTCTCCCACCCTTTCTATTACCTTAAAAGGTCCAACATACCTAGGGTTTAACTTCCCCCGTTTGCCAAAATGTACGACCCCTTTCCAAGGCGAAACTTTAAGCATAACTTTATCCCCGACTTGGAATTCCATTGGTTTACGCTTCAAGTCAGCATAACTCTTCTGTCGATCACGAGCGGCTTGCATCCTTTGCTTGATCTGGATAATTTTCTCAGTGGTCTCTTGAATTAGTTCTGGACCGAGTATTTGAGCTTCTCCAACTTCAGTCCAACAAACAGGTGAACGACACTTTCGACCATAAAGTGCTTCGAATGGTGCGGCCTTGATGCTAGCGTGATAGCTATTGTTATATGAGAACTCGACTAATGGCAAATGGTTAACCCAACCCTTTCCAAAGTCGATTGCACAAGCACGCAACATATCCTCGAGAGTTTGAATGGTCCTCTCGCTTTGCCCGTCTGTTTGTGGATGGTACGCAGTACTCATATCCAAATTAGTACCCAAAGCGTTCTGAAGTGACCTCCAGAAATTGGATGCGAATCTCGGGTCACGATCAATGATTGTGACGGGTATTACCATGGTCTGTGACCACCTCCTTAGGGTGACAATCTTTGAGTTTATCCTAAGGAATCAGTCTTCTCAAGCGGTGTGAAGATCGCAGACTTAAGTGTGTGGCTCAACAATCTCCAAATGGTGTCGTAACCATTGCGACGTCATCAGGAAAGCTTAGTAACTAAATCAGAGTGATGTTGTCCACTTCCATTTATGTATCTTGGGTGTACGGTTGTACCAACAATCCTGATGGTCTTTGATGTTCGGCCTTGACCTTAGCACAGGTCAAACACTTGTTAATATAAGTGGCTATGTCGGCTTTCATGTTGGGCCACCAATATAGATTCTTCATGTCTTGGTACATTTTGTCAGAACCCGGATGAATAGAGTATTTTGATTTGTGGGATTCGTGCATGATCACAGTCCGCAAATCGCCATGACAAGGTAACCAGCTCTTGCCATTGAGGCACAGGGTTCCATCCGCATGTAGTTCCCAAAACCTAACGGTGTCTTTATTAATGAGAAAGAGGTCTCGTCAATAAATGACATGCAAAACATAATCTAAACAATTCATGCAAACGCATTTATTCAAACAGAAAGCATAAATAAACTCCAAGCATCCTACGGTCTCTTCTAGCCACTTCGCTCTATCTTAGCACCATTAAGCTCACCTGAAAATGATGCTTAAAACGTCAACATAAAGTTGAGTGAGAATCATAGGTTTACGACATACAACAATATCCAAAATAAACTTTCAATTAGCTGTTGCAATTACCAAAACAATTCATGACAACAATTAACAATAACGGGACGGAACGTGCCCACGATCCACAATCATATCAACTACATATGTGCGCTACATGGCCTCATATTAGCTCACACAGTCTTACCACCGTCACACCTCGTTTTGCATATTGGGATCCATAATACCAAACATATCATATCGCAACACAACGGGACGGAACGTGCCCACGATCCAATACACATAACTACAGCAAGCTTAAAAACATTTTAACACGACAACAAGCATCATTCTCACCCCAAAATAACATGAGAAAAAAGGGCTATGAAACTCACCTTTGCTTAGCTTTCCAAAAGATTCCAACAAAAACTTCACAAACAACTAGCAGTAAATCTATACAACAAAATAACTCTGTGTTTAACACCGCTACTAAAGCCAAAGCTAATGCAACATGTAACAATCCATATGAAGGATGTATCAGGTAGTTTATTAACCTTCAGGGTCCACCCCTACACCAATACCCAATTTAAACCACTTCATAGCAGTATAACTATTTAGTCCACAATTTGTTCAAAACAGCAGAATTTTAACGTTGACTAACGTAACCCAAAACCTCTACTTACTGACCTCCATAATTCATACAAAAAAATACATATTGATTTTTTTGTTTTTTTTTTTTTTTTCCCCCCCCAAATTTATGATTATATTAACTACCTCATGATATTCCAAGAGCATTACAGCCCAAGTAACTCCTAAAAAATCAAGACTTCAAACAGTCGCTAATTCTGATCTGTAGACACTAAAAAGTGTGGACCTAAAAACCAAACTTAGACTCCAAATAATAAGCTCTACTTTGGGGGATTTCTAATAGACACATAGAACTAAACTCCTGTAGAAGGGCTAAGCTAAATTCGAATTTTAAGTGGGGTTTTATACCTCGTAATCTGACCTAAATCTGACCCGTATTTACTGCTTTGACAACTTTTCTTACAACCAACGTTTGAATGACTTCCCGACCTCAAAAACCTTCGAGGCCGGATATGATGAAACTAGACTACTCTGAGATACTTATAGACACGGAAACTGAACAAAAACTATACCATCATTCATGATATGGCCGAAACAAACACAGCCCTAATTCTGCCTCAATCCAAATCAAATTCTAACACGAATTAAGTTTAACCAATTACATCCATAAGCTTCTAATTAAACCCTAATCATTATAACATGATTATTATATCATTAATTACTGATCTTAATGAACCCTAATTATCCACCATATTAATTATTACATGATTAAAGATTAATAACTAACAAGGATTAATTAAAACTTACCTTAGAGCTTGATTTCTTCACAAAAGCAAAAACCTTAATTTTTCCTCCTCTTTTCTCTCTTGTTCGACCGGTTCTACAATGGGGGAAGGGTTTAGGATTTTATTTTGTATTTATAGGCCCCCAATTAATTATAGATAAGATCTAATTAGAGTTTGTTTCTGTAGATTATAAATGACATATAAGAACAAGGAATTAAAACAGATCTGGAGGAATGGTAAAGTGAAATAAATGTGTAGCCATATTATTAGAGATAAAGGAATAAAGAGATGGGAAGATGTGTGTGCTTGAGAGAAAACACACACTCACACACTTTTACAAAATGTGAGCTTCACCCCTCCATGGAAGTATGGAGGGGGTATTTATAGTCCTAGTGACACACAACTATCATACTTAGTCATTATTAGTCCCCTGAATGTCACAATAAAAAATGAACAAATGTAATTCCGAAAAAAAAAAAAAAAACAAAAATTTTTATGTCACCATATTTTAAAGCTAACAATCTTCCCCCAATATGTGGACACATACGGAATTGACTTACAATGTTCCTATCAGTACAAATACAACAGAAATAAAGTCTTCCAAAGCACTTCCAAAGCTGAAGATGTCTTCTGAGTTCTCCTTGTCTTGAAACTTGTACTCCAGCTTGGATCTTCATTGTCTTTACTTGTACAGGAACCATTGTAGTATGCATGAATGATTAACTTCCCCCCAATCCCAGCAGCATGTCTGAAAAGCTTTATTCATAGACTCCTTTTGGCGAAGTTTCTGAATCAGCTTCCCCCCAAACCAACATCCCTATCTTAAGCAGATTCTGAAACTTTGAAGTAGCTTGAACAATCTTCTACTTGTCATTGACGTGCACAGCGGAATTTGTAGAAGTTAAACACACCAAATACTCTTGCTTCCTTGTCATAGGGCTTGGTGAATATTCGTTCGGAGTGCATGCGAGAAATCAACAACAATTCTTCTCACGTATGCAGAATACTTCATAAACCATACTAAGTAAAGTAGTCTACACTACTTCCCCCTGGAGTTGACATGGTAACATCAAAGTCAACTAAGTCCCGGATGTACACATTTTCCCCCATGATGGTTGCGAACTCTCGGAAGCATCATTGTCGTGTACGCCCTAATCACAGAAGTTCTTGACTTAAGCACACATCTTGAGATCTCAAACAAAGCATTATCTCTCTTGTCTTCAGAAAACCGTAGAGAGAATGAAGCAAGAAATCAGAGAAAAAACTTGGGTATAATCAAGGTCTTGTATATGAATGTCGTTGAAAACCTTGAGAATATGCTTAGACTGGAAGTATCCTTTGTCTGAAATGCAGTGGAGAATTTGTTTGATTACATCTCAACCATTAAACTCTTTGGCTAACTTTACCAACCTCGAATTCTGTCGGCTATTGTTGTGATCACTTGTGAAGTAAACCCGATATACCAAACTTGAAAATGAAGTGAAATCCCCCAAATTTGTTACTTAAGCTTGCACTGTTGTGATTGAAGAACGGTGCAAGATTAAATCTATACGTACTCTATACCCTACCGCATAAGTATAAGAAGTACAACACCTCTTGAAATTATCCACATCGACTTCTGCGTGTGACACTGAGTACTACAACGTAACTCCTTTAAGTGATAGTTATCCAGGTCTGCAACCAACCACCCCTGACTGCTGGTAACTAGATAATTCAAGTCTTAATCATCTGCTGTATACGTTCAAGCAAGTCATCAATCGATAAAAAATAAAAGAAAGTCTCGATGATGAAATAAGTAGACGCCTTCGTGAAATCTAACTTCAATCTCAAATAAGGGATACCAAATCAACTTCGTGAACACTTGTCATCGTAATCCGAATCTCTAGCCGTTTGTCATTTATCGAATCTCTTCAGGATCATTTTAGTGTTATGTATCATGTTTGTTGTTTGTTTGTTGTTGTTCAATTGTCGTTAAACTAGGACGAATGTTATTTTGAATTGTCGTCAACGGATAAACATCGTCTAGTCTAAACTTGTCGTGATAGCATTTTTTGTACTCGGACTAATCCACATACCCGGATTAATTCAATCATGTGACCCGGCCTACTTTGAAACACACCGCGAGTCCATCACCAATGATACTCGGACTGACTAACAACACCGGCCCAAAATAGATAATCTATTAAGCATTTTCGGCCTAATATAATATGACCAGCCCATCAATATAAATGTTCGGCCCACTGTTCTATTTCTATTATATCCGGCCCATTTAATATGTTATACAACCCAAGTGACAACCGAAATTATACTCGGATCAAGAGGATAAATAGATAGATACCACCCAATATTAACCACTACCCATTATTCTTAAACCTAATCTTCCACACACATAGTTCCAACGCCTCTCTCTATTCCTCTCTCTCAATCACAGATCTCTCAAAAAAAACGCATCAATACCAGACCTTTTGCCAGTATAAACATTCACGCATCCACTATATCAAACAAACAATAAGCCACACATGAAGTCTTTCTTAAACTTGAATTCGAATAGCGATTACAAACCTAATCCCTATATTGTTGTCCTTAATCGAACACTCAAAAATTGAAAGGTGCGACATCAGATCACAAAGATGGACTCGGTAGTGCTTCCTTTTGTTTGTTTGACTTTTAATCGAATCAAAGGATGATTATAACAGATTTGTTACAAATCTTTCTTTATATTCAAAAATTAAATAAGGTTTTGAACCTGCACATTGATCTATGATGATATCAATTTTTTTCGTGTAAATGATCTTTAAGGTCTACATATCTATTTGAATAACACGAAAAAAAATCTGAGATCACTTTATTTGTATTTGTTTTCGGGTCTTGGTGTGGATTTAGAGGAGATGATGTTGAGACGAGGGTTGTAGGATTTAGATTGATGGATTTGTGATCTTGTGGGCTGTGACGATGGGATTTGATTGACTGTGGAGGTTGTTTTGATTTCATTGTAATTGTGGTGTTGGATTGTTGGTTTAAATTGATTGATGATGATGTGCTTTAGCATCGAATATGTTTTTTTCTATCTTTGTTCATTGTTGTTGGTTTAGACATGGACTCAATGAGTTTGACCGGGTCAACTCAAGTAAATACCGAGTTGACTCAGGTTGGATCTTGGTATACCAAAACGCAACCAGCCATGAACCCAGCAAAACGCAACCCCTTTTTTTTCGAGTCAAAACGCAACAGAAACCAAAACGCAATGTTTCTTGAAATTTTGCCATAGTTTCTCTTCATAAAAATCATAAATTTGTCTTCAAAACGCAATGAAAGAGTGGACAAAACGCAATGGCAAAACGCAGCCAACCTGTCAAAATGCAACACCCAAAACGCAACTACCAAAACGCAGTTGACTTTCTCCTTAAAATTCGGATCTGGTTTTGTCTTTTTCTCTTGCATCAAAACGCAACCAAGAAACATATGAATAACCATCTGCTGCTGCTGCTTTTAAGCAAAAAAAAAGTAACATATTTGAACAAGAAAATAACAACAACAAAACTATGAATGAATAGTAACTTTCACCCTTGATTGAATAGTAACACTATCAATGAACAATGATGTGAATAGTGATATGAACAGTATCCGAAACAAATATAACATGGCAACATTATAACAACAAACAATGAAACGGAACACACCCCTGCAGCTTTGATACCAATTGTAGAATGTAAATGACATATAAATGCAAGGATTTAAAACAGATCTGGAGGTATGGTAAAGTGAAATAAATGTGTAGCCATATTATTAGAGTATAAAGGATAAAGAGATGGGAAGAGTGTGTATGCTTAAGAGAAAACACACACTCACACACTTTTACAAAATGTAGCCTTTACCCCCTCCATGGAATGTGATTATAGTGGTATGGAGGGGGTATTTAAGTCCTATGAACATACAACTATCATACTAGTCATGTATTAGTCCCAATAATGACTACACTATAAATGAACTAATGTAATTCCGGATATGTCACCATATTTTAAGGCTAACAGATTCCTTTTATATCTTCTTTTTTTCTTTCTTTCCCTTATCCGGCCGAATGGTATCTTTTTCTTTTTATTTATTTATTAATTAATTACTTAATTATTAACATTACCTTAAGTTTTTATAAAAATCTAAGCTTATTTGCGCATACCTTTTTGCGTAAACGCAATTTACTAGACTTTTAAAAATAATTAACTTTTTATTTTTATTAAACCTAACATTCCAAAAATAGAAATTTCATTTCTTTCATATCCTTACCACTAAAACTTAATCTCATCCTAATATTACTAACACATAAATACATATATGTATAATTACGTACACAATTAACGCGAAACCGCTTCAATCACCAAAATCATTTCTTGTCACTAAAAGTGAACGAAATGAACTCCACAAAATCCAACACAAATCCAATCCCAATGAGACGATCGCGCTCAATGGATTGATTATCAAATCTCACATAACCCACAAAAACACATAAGACACGTATAAAAACATATAACACATATCCCAGACATTGCAACAGATCCATAAGTCAACACTAATAGTTTGACTAACCTGCTCAAGTCATGGTTGTCACATGCCAGTCTCTCAGTCTGAACCCCCTCCCCTCTTTTATCATTAGAACTAGGTTTAGCATAGGTTTAACAATAAATAAAATAACATAGAATTAATTAGGCTAATTGGAATAGAATAAAATACTGATATAATACAAGATTAATTTTCTCGCTCTTAGTGATCGACACCCTACTTACCAACGAAGCTACATATTGACCGGGTACACTGCCCGTTAGAGTGTTGTTTTTAAGTAAATTCAGAAAAATATAAATTTAAAACTTGATACACAAATAACACACACCTCAACGACACATCAAGCTTTTGGCGTCGCTGCCGGGGAGTGAAAATTGTTTAATCTTTATTCTTATTAGTATTTTTAACCGTTAATTAGCATAACTTAGAATAATTTAATTCTGTTTGTATATTGTTTGATTATGTGTTTAATTTATTTTTTGCATATTTAATCGTTTTCTGTACAACTTTCTGAGTCAAATACTGAATACGTCTTATTCAATATATTGGGTACGGCGTATAAATTTTTTCCAAACCAATACAGCGTATTCGACTCTAAACATCCATATGGCATATTCAGTTTATTGAATACGGCGTATTTATCTATTTGACTGTTTTCTTTCCTAGCTATTTTATTACAGGATAAAATGGACGACCCTAACATTACTATAGAGGAGTATATTAGGCTTGAGGAAGAAAAAGCTCGTAGGCGTGGCCAGGAGTATAACTAGGAGACTGCTACTTATGGTAAGATCTGGTATAATGAAGACGTTCACGACCTCAGATCAGCTAAAACTGAATTCCCAGCTATAGTCTTTAATAACGCGTTAGCATCTGAAGTAACGCTCTCCTGTGAACCCGCGGTAAGTCCTCTTAACAAAAATCAAATTGACTTTAGAATATCGTTTGACGACCCCGATGATGAAAATGACACGGTAATTTATGACAAAAATTCTTTTTCCTATAAAATAATTTTTGTCAACAATTTGAAAACGGATTCGGAAAATGATAATGATAAAGTCAATATGCCTTCATCCGAACCTATGGTCGGTTATTTTAATGATTTAGACTACTTTAAAGATTTTGAGGAAGAATTCCCAACCATTGTTTACAATGATGCTCTAACGTCTAAATTAGATTTCTTAACTGAACCTACTGTAAGACCCAACATATCGATGAATTTAATTTGAAAGATGAAACATCATTGTCTGAATGTGATGAAGGGGAACAAAACATTTTATACTTTAATGATCTATTCCTTTCAACATAATTCATCCCGATGACTTAAAATCGGATAAGGACAATGATAATGTTAAAATCGATATTCAACACTCTTCGAGGGATCTAGCAATTGAACCATTACCTACCGTAATAAAAATCAATGCTCAACGGTCAAATAAACTTTTGGAAACAAGTATGATACAGCCAATAAATTCTTCAAAACTAATACTTTTAACAAAGAATTAGATTTTAATATCGTGACTTATAATTTTCTTAACAAAGGGACGCCAATAAATCTTATCAAGAATTTATATATGCCATTTAGCATCCCGTTCGACCCTAAGTTGTTTTATAAGGATGGGATTAAATTGGGGCAAGTCTAACTTAAAGACTCTTCTGTAAACAAAAGTGCTTCCCGGGAGATAATCCGACCGCTTTTAATTGTTTGTCGTTTGAGATATTTTAATTGTTTGTTGAGTCTGTCTTCCCAGACAGTCCATATGACGTATCGAACCTCTCTGGATACGCCGTATCTACCTGTCTTAGTCTTTTATTTTTTCTGCACTTTAAACATTACTGTCAGATTATCTATACGGCGTATTCATTAAATGATACGACGTATCTGGCAATCTAACCCGTATCTAGCTTTGTTTTTACAGGTCGCAATACGGTGTATCCTCTGGTTTGGTATACGACGTATTGACTCCCTGTACAGTAAGTGTGTTTATTATTCTGCATTGTACCATTGTAAAAGAACCGAGATAGAATTGCACGTTTTGTATTCTATAACTTTTATGCTGGACCTTGCTGTAACAAAACCAACAAATTGGTAACGGTATACTCTAGAAATCTTGAAGTGTTGGAGTCTTAGAATCTCAAGACAGTTGTTCAACACATTCTTGCTCAATAAACTCAACATGAAGAATCATCACCGAGCAAATATTAGGGGAGTTCCTCGTTCTAATTCTTTTATTTCCCATTTTTAACTGTTATATCTATACAACGAGGACGTTGTATAACTTAAGTGGGGTGATGGGAATTAGAATGCTACTTGTCCTATTTTTCACATTAAAATGCTTAAATTATTCTTAAATTTAAAAAAATTTCGAGCAGACTTTTGTGAAATTACTAATTACATAACCTGCACATATAACCCTTATTTGATATTGTGAGGATTTAGCCTTATCCGTTTACAAATATTTACCTAAATCTCATAAAAATATGAGTGTGCCGATGATGTAGTAGACTTTAGAACTTGGCTTCGTATATCACTCGAGACCGCAATGATGAGTACTATGGATTTAGATAGAGTAACCTGTTTAAATTGGTAAATTTTTATGAATACACCAAAAGGCCCATATGTTGTGATATTAACTAACCACGTCGGTTAGTTAACCCCCGTATAACCCTTTGTTTACTCTCATTATAAGAGTAAGATACCCTAGAAAAACCAGTAGAGCCAATCCTTTAGGATATCATCAATTGTCTATTTCGTTACACCTTTACACCTTAGCCTACCCTATAGATTAAGCCTATTAATCAAAGCTGCTTTGTGTAAAGTTATGTATTTTCTATGTCAAAGTGAAGTTCTCTATCTCCGGTTTAGTCGGGAAAATTGCACAATGCAATGGGAATGTAAAAATATGTAGCTCGTATGTTTTGCTACTTTCGCAATTATGTTCTATATCCGAAGACGAAGTGTTTGAAGAAAATTATCCGGATGAATTATAATGGTGATGATGGTGGAATTACATCGAGATTCGTAGTGTTTAGTTTGAAAAAAAAGGAAAATAGAAAAACATAACAAAAAAGAGAATGAAAGAATGAATATAGTCAGTTCGTGAAGCTTAAACCAAAGTTATTATCCAAAGAATCAATTATTTGTTGATACATGATATAAATCAACGATGTAAAGTTTTGTATAAAGTGGTCGATATCACCACTTGCCTTGTAAAAGTATGTATAAGTATGGATGGTTGGGAAGTTGACCGTTATGGGAATGCCAACTTAGGTTGTCTTTGTCATTCTATGATTGAGATGTTTATGTATATAAGTCTTTATCATGGGACGGTCGGGTAAGTTACTAGCAACCATATACCTTATTTGTTCAGGCTTAATCTACCTGTTTTGTGAATTTTATTTATCAACAATTTATTTCCTTTTCTTAATAACTAACCGTTGGTTTTACTCGAATAAGGATGTGATCGAACGCGCATGTCTATTCCGTCGTTATGGCCATGTATGCGTGATTCAGCTGCCTTGTTGGTTTATTACTTTTGGTGAAAGTTAGAAGATCCATACCCTATATTACTCTTCGTCCTAACCTTTGGTTTTACTCGAGGGGGGAATGAATGCAATCATGTATGTGTATTCCATCGTTATGGATGTGTATATGTGGTTTGTCTCCCCTGCTAGTTTACAACTTTTGGTAAAAGACTACTAATCCTGTTCTTTAGCTTATTCGAGTTAAGGTTTGAATGCAGTCATATGTGTCTATTCCGTCGTTACGGATGTGTATGTATGGTCTTTGTCACCTTTTCTAGAATATTGGTATCGAATAGAGATTGGAAAGAGTAATCGAACCCATTAAGCTTATTAACCCATTTTACCTTTTTAACTTGTTACTCCTTAACTCTAGTGGTGGAGATGTGTATCCTTGTCAAGCTTATGACAGAAAACTAATCACGACCGAGCAATTGAGCATACCCACTAACATGTTACCACCTAGATTAGTTGTGTGATCTGAGTGATATCCGGTGAGGTGCTTGGTTTTGTACATGTAATTAATAAAAGAATGCTTAAAAGAAAAAGTCCTTAAGCGTACAAAGATTTTCGAGATCGATTTTGACAGTAAATTTGAGTATTTTGGATTATCGAGTGTAGTTTTATCTCGTTAGCAGTTCTCGGAAGTGGTATTCGTGTTCTCGGAAGAAGTTTATCATTCTCGAAAGTGTTATTCTTGTTTTTTAGCAGATTCAGTAGTAAAATTTGTGTAATTTAGATAAGAAATATCGTGTAATAGATATATACGACCTTTTGGTTCTATCGAAAATCGTATATTAGGTGCTTAGTCTCAAACTCGGTTTTATCGAGTTTTATGAGTTTCACATTTTCGGTTTTATCGAATTTGTGAAATAAGGTTTTGCTACGATTAATCTCGGAAATAAGCTTTCAAAGTCATAACATACATCCATTTCACGGTTTTATCGTGATTTGAAGTGTTGAAAAACAAAATTTCTCAAATTTTAAAAATTCGGACGTCAAATTCAGTTTTATCGAATTTGAATTTTAAGGACTTTTGGATTATCTAGTCATCATAAATTTCGGTTTCATCGAATTTGTGGTTATTAATAATTCATAATTGTTGAAATTTTCAAAATTTGGACCTACCGAGTTTGTAGTTAAATCGAGTTTTAGGTTTTACCGAGTTTGAATTTCCGAGTTTAATAAGTTTGTAGATTACCAAGTTTGTGTACTTTTCGAGAAGTATATCGATCTTCAGATCCGTAAACAGTGTTGTCCGAGTTTGACTACTGTTACCGAATTTGATACTATTCTCACAAATATCACTCATTTTCGTTTACAAAGATCCAATCTTTAAATCATAATACATGTCGACATCCAAAACATACCAACAATCCTTTGCTGATGCCGGTTCTGAGAATAGGCCTCCTATGCTTGAAAGGGGTAGTTATATACCATGGGCAAGTAGATTCAGACGATATCTAAACCGGAAGAGAGACAACCGGAAGTGGCTTCTCAAAGCACTTGATGAAGGACCTTATGAGTTTAAGAATTTCATTCCTGAAGGCTCGACAATACCACGATTGCAAACTACAGAGGATCTTGAAGGTAATGACCTATTGCTCCATAATGCTAAAATAGAGGTCATGAATATGATTCTACTTTCTATTCCTAATGAGATTTACAATTCTGTGGATGCTTGCACTTCGGCTAAGGATATGTGGAAACGAGTTGAATGATTGATGAGGGGAACTATACAAAACAAAGTTGACAGAGAAACACGTTTCACGAACGAATTTGACCAATTTGTTACTGAACTAGGAGAAGCACTTGTTTTTGTTTACAACTGTTTTGCTCAATTAATGAATGATTTGGAAAGAAACAACATGAATTTTCCAACCGTGACAATTAACACAAAGTTTCTGAGTAGTTTGTAACCGGAATGGTTGAAATATGTGACTCAAGTTCGTCTTGTTAAACAATTGATTGTGGATTCGTTCGATGATCTTTTTGACTATCTTTAGCAATTTGAGAAGCTGGTTAATGCTTCAAGAGCAAAGAAGTTAGAAAGTCTCATGACCCTTTGGCTTTAGTAGCAAACACAGGTTCATCCTCCAGACAAACATCATCTTATTATGTGACACATCCTACGTCTGTGGTTGATTATAATGATGAGTACCAGCAGGATAATGTCCACAACAATTCTGAAGATCCTTTAGTCTCTGTAATGTTGTTACTTGCAAAAGCCATTACTCAAAATTTCTCTAATCTGACAAATAATCATCTTCGTGCTTCATCCAACACCAGAAATCAAGCAATCATTCAAGGCGACAAGGTGAATATTCAAAGCAGGAATTCTGGTAATACCAGAAGAAATAACACATTGTTGAGGGAATGAATGCTCCGAATGAGACTGGAAATGTTCAAAGGACTCTTTGCACTCCGTCTTCAGGCAATACTTTAACAGTTCAATGCTACAACTATAGTGGAAAATGACATTATGCTAGGAATTATCCAAAGCCAAGGGTTCATGACTCGAAGTATTTCATGGAGCAGATGTTGCTGGCAAAACAGGATGAAACTGGAGTAATTCTTACCGATGAGCAGAATGATTTTCTCTTTGTTGATGCTTCAAGGATGAAAGAAATTGAAGAACTCAGTGCAAACATATGCTTAATGTCCAGAATTCAACCAGCTGATAATACTTCTGATGCCGGGCCAAGCTATGATTCTACATTTATAAGTGAGGTACAATCTTCATCCAACACTGAAAATGAAGAACAAATTTATTCAACTCATACTAAAATTATTAACAGTACTATTGGTGATGATCAAATTAATAGCGATATTATATTTGATTCACCTAATAGGAATGTTAATAGTGGCAGTATTGAAAAAGATACACATGTTCCTGATTAGGGGTGTAAACGAGACGAGACAACTCGCGAGTTACTCGAGATCGACTCGTAAACTACTCAAAATCGACTCGATCTAAACGAGTCGAGCTCGAGCTTGAGCTACTCGAGTATATTTTCGAGTCGAGTTCGAGCTTCATAA
>BQNB010115393.1:0-21568 GCA_026074375.1 Tanacetum coccineum
ACAGTGACAAAAACACACCCTCATCTTCTCCCTCCCTTTCTGCAACTTCTTCACCGGAAAACGCCACAGGACCACCAAAAATCCGCCGATATGTTGACCACCGTTAACCAAGGCGGCCGATTTGACCAATTTTGACCGTACCAAAATCGATTTTTTTGACAGATTAGTGAAAAAACGTATCGGCTGCCAATAAGCCGGTCAAATCGAAGTTACCCCTTTTTCCTTTTGTAGGCATTCATCTTTTAATTATTCTTTTGTGTGCCTAGAAAATGCTAATCTTCCTATTGTAGCCATGATGAGTAAAAAATCTGACGTGACACCTTCTTAATCCTTTTTTCCTGTTTTCCTTTTTTAGCAAATATTAGATGTTGCCCCTAAACTTTTAACTTTTGATATTTTTCACCCTTTAACCCTTTTAAACTTTAACAACTTGCACACTTTTTTACTTATCCCTACACTTTATTTATTTACATTTTCCACCCTTTAATACTACAAAGTTAATTGATTTTCAACAATGATAATAACAAAAGAGCCTAGAGATTTCATTGATCATAAATGTTTATGAATGGCCATCAATTAGTGCCCGTATGATGTATAAAATGGGCTATTTTGTTGATGGTTCATTCATAATGAGTTTTGTTCGAATATTACAGACCCATACATAGTTATTGTTTACCAACCTATGCCCTCACATGTACAAAATGGGCATACTAACAACTGTTCAACATCAGTCAAGATTCAAGGCGGTGTTTTGACTACTGCCTTGTTTTCCCAACTTCCTTTGGAGGATTCTTGCACTTGGCATCCTCAATGCAGCTTGCTGTGGTTGTTCTTTGGTTCTTGAGTTGGTTCTTGCACTTGGTCCTGTTGAGTTAGGTCTATCTTAGTTTGATCTTCAGGCTGCTCCACTTGGTCTTCAACTTGTGTCTGCTCAGGTTCATGTTGAGTCTGTTGTGGTGCAGCTTGAGTCTGCTCTGGTTCATCTTGCAATACTTGGTCTTCAACTTGTGTCTGCTTTGCTCTGGTTCATCTTGCAATCCAAACCATTTAGCAAAGTCAGAAGTCCCAACCATCTTCTTACCTTGTCTTTTTTGTGTTCCAGCAGTTGACACAAGTTTCCTTTTTGACCCACCAGCACCTCTACCTATTGACCCACTAGTACCTCCTCTTGACCCAGCAGCACCTCTACCTACCACCAGACCCACCAGCTCCTTAACCCACTAGCACTACCAGAACCACCAACTCCTCTACCTCCTCTACCTCTTCTACCTTTAGACCCTATAGCACCTCCTCTAGTCCTACTAACACCTCTTCTAGTCCCACTAGCACCTTCATCCCTCACTGGACCTCTATGAGCATCAACATCCTCTAAATCATCAACTAATTGCTTCTTTCTAGGCCTACCTGGCCCTCTTTTAGGTTTTGGTGTTTGTTCAACTACATGTTCTTGCACTTGTTGTTATGTCAGGTTGTTTGCTGTTTGAAAAAAATTACTTGTGAAACCTACACCTTAGAGACTCTAGTTGAACTACCACCCTCACCTATAGCTCTGATTATTTTCTTTTTAGGCATACCAGGCATTTTTCTAGGCTTTGGTGGCAAGACAGTGGAATACATGCTCTGATTAGGCCAAAAATTCATACCAGGGACTGGTTTAACATAGTTGTGGTAAGCCACAAAATACATGTCTGTTTCAAACAAAGCTGGGACATAACTCTCAGGCACCTTGTTTTTCAAGTATATTACCTTTTGTGTACTTGAACATAAGGTAGTCATGATTAATGCTTAATTCCTAGCAAATACATCGTCCTCTTTCCTTCATCTACTGTGTATACTTAACTCCCTGATCTCCACCTACAAAATATAGATTACTTCCAGCAATGTATTTCTTGATTCATTCACTGTAATGATTGGCTTATTAGTGTTTGGCAGAATATATCTATGTTATATTTTACTAACTACATTGAATGGGAAAATACACTTTGTTGTTCCTTCAGCCATTTCAATCTCTTTTTTATGTTGGGACATTCACTGGGTCACTTTTCCTGTATGGTCCCTTTTTTGTTCATCTTTCACAAGCACAAATCACTTTATTGGCTTCCAGCATATTAAGAGTGGCTTTGTCTAACATTTACAAATCACACTATTTTAAGCACTCACTAAAGCAATTCTTATTGCTTCTAACCTCTATCAAGTCAAAATAAATGCTCTTGACCAAGTTTTTGATTTCTTATCCATATAGATTTTTTTGTCATTGGGGTTACACTCGTTTTCTTATCCGTAAGCTTGTGAAAAGATGAGGGTATGAGGCTTTAGATGCTACCTAGAACAATTGCCTATACTCTAAGCCAAGGTATTGTTTCCTAAAGTTTTCATAAATATGCCTTGCGCATTGCCTATGCTCATCATTTGGCATTACATCTTTAACAGCTTTAATAAGACCATGTACAATTGATTTTAATTTCATTTAGAACAAATACACTGGTTGGGAAAGTTTATAACAGACTATAATTGCTTACCTTATGTTGATCAGACTTAGAGTTAGCCCATTGCCTCTGCTGAACCCAAGTCTTCTTCCTGCTAATCCAATAAACTAGTCCAATGGTCTTTGTTTTCAAAGTTCCACGGCTCAAGGCCAATGGTTTAAATGTGGTTTTTACCATCCCTAAATTTGCTGTAAGTATTTCACCTTGATTAGGACTTTTAAGAAAACAACCATCTAAAGCAATTATTTTTCTACAACCTGCCTTCTATCCATCTGCCAGGCTAGCAAAAGAGTAAGTTTTCCCATCAGGATTCACAGTCACTCCTAACTTTATAGTGGACCCAGGATTGGAATCTAAAATAGCTTTTACATAAGATCTAAGCATAACCATACTGTTCACCAATGTTTTTTAATAATCTGTCAATGATACTTTCCTAGCTTTTACAATTTGATTGAGATGTCCTACTTCTTATACTTTTTCTATCACTAAATAGCTTAGCACACATAACTTGTTCTTTTAGGTTAGCCCTTTCTTATCACAAAAAGATTTTTGGCAATTATGTATAGTTTGAAAAATGCACCAAAGTTGATAATTCCATAACACAGGTTTGTTCATCTTAACTTTAGGTTATGAGTGTAAAGTTTTTTCATTCTGTTCATCCTCCGTGCTTTATACTTCATCCATGGACATTTAGGTATAAGACATTCACTAACTTGACAAGGGTACTTGGTCTGCTTTCTTTGTTTACCTTTCTCGGGAGCAGACATCTTAGGTAGTCTTTGTCCATACTTTGCTACCACCCTTTCTTCTCCACTCCTTTCATGCCACAAAGAGAAACCATTTGCCAAAGCATAGTAGGTTAGATACTTTTTGACCTGGGCCACAATTTTATACTTTTCACCAACCTACAATATAAACAATAAATGGTGTTAGTATACATCATTTGATCATTTAAAAGAGAAACAAATATTAAAGTTGTGTCTGCTTTTACCTTTGGTTTCCTTAGTCTCTGTTAGGATTGATAAAAGTGATGGGATTTTCTTTTGAGATAGATGTTTTGTAATAAACTAGAATATTTCATATTGTGTATTTGGGGTTAAAGTGAATGGCTCGTGACTAATTAATAATGTCACACTCAAGACTTAGCTAAATAGAAAAATGTCTAAAAAGTCAAGGGGGTCTATATGGTATAATTCTAAAAGACAAAGGAGCCTGCTAATATTGTATTTGGGTATAAAATTACCCCTCACTCCTTTTATGTGAGGTGTTGTCTCTAGGGGTTTCTTATCTGCATTCGAATCTTTTCTATTATTCCTACTACCTCCCGCTTTCTGCTTACTTTCCTCTCTCTATTTCTCTCTCTTAGACTAAACTCTTTATTGCTTATTGATCATGATTTTCAGATCTACCAAGGGGTTACAATCGCCAATAGGAGAAGTGAGTGCATGTGAATTTTGTGCGTGTATTTTTGTCGTAACGAGAAGACAAGTAGGTGATGGTTTCCGAATTCGGGTTGGTGCTATTTGAGGTTTCGAGATTGTTTTTGGCTGTGGATTTAGAGTTTTTTGGAAGTTATTGTGTTCTCGGCAGTATGCAATTTCCTTCTCGGAAGTGTGGTTTTGATTTTTGGGTTGAAGCTTGCATTACTCGGTAAGTGTGGTTTTGAGTTTCGGAAGACTTTTTCTTTGTAAATTTTGCATTTTCTTGTACGTAATATTAGTGTATTAGATATATTAGTTCTTTTGGTTCTATCATATTGCGTTTTTTAGGATTTCGGTTTTATTATCGGTTTTATCCGAGTTTTGTTATGTTGACAAAATTCAGGTTTTCCATCGATTTGTGATAATAGAGGAATTTTACTATAGTATAAATCTCGGTTATAAGCTTTACAAGTCATTTTACACTTTCATTTCACTGTTTTTCGTGTTTTTGAAGTGTTTAAATATTGGTTTTTCATGATTTACTTCAACTTGGCATTCAATTCGGTAGTCCATCGAGTTTGAGTTTTTTGAACACTTGGTTTATCTTAGTCTTCACTTATTATTAGGTTTCATCGATCTTGTGGTTATTTATATAATTCATAACTGGGGATATTTTAACATTTAGGCTTACCAAGTTTATAGTGAATTGTGTTACGAATTTGAGTAGTTTGCAGTTTTCCGAGTAGCTTTTTATTTTGAAGATTTCTTAGTTTGATAGTGTACTGTTCGAGAAGGGTATTCGCTTTTCAGATTACTTAGTTGTCTGTGATACAGGTTTCCGAGTAAGGTGTAAAGATCTTTTTGGAGGTTTTATATAATTTGCAAAAAACGCGAGATAAACTCATTTTTGGGGTATCATTGTGATTAAATCAGGGAATTAAATAGGATTCAAAGAGGATATAATTCATTACTTCAAGAGACACAATACGGGTTGTAAAACAAAATAACAGTTGACAATAGAGGAAAATATCTTATTGGTTATATTCATGTTAACAAAGATAGATCAAAGATCTTGAAACGTTGGTGGATAAAATCGGGCCTGTTCAACTGACAACTTCGTTTTGCTTACAAGTGAACATAAAATGCGCTTTTAAGGACAACTTACATAATGTTAGGTGTGAGATTTTTACGGTTCATTTTGTTCTTTCACATAGATTATGCTAAAAATTCATAAGTGGTATCTGTGATTTGAACTTTGTGATACAAATGTACTACTGCATGTTGTTTGTTTCTGAGGGTAACTCTTGAGGAGGTCTGCGTAAATGAGTCATATTAAAATTGTATGAGTTTTCAATTAAGATGGAAAAGTTAAAGATTAGTTAAAGATTCAACCCCAATCGTCTCGTAAAGTTGGAAACAATCTATATTAAGAATTTGTTCCTCCTAAAAGTGCTTTCTGCTGAGCAAAACATTATTTTATTCTTCTTCTACTTACATGTGGTTAAAGATTTGTTGAAGATTCTGTAATCAAAAAAGTATGCCGAGTGAGTCCACCTTTTGATCAAAGTGTTATACAAGATATTAGTTGGTTTTGAAAAGCTGTCTTGTTAATAAAACAGTACAGTAAAAAAGGGCAAGGCATTTTTTACATCATAACCTGGCAGAGATGGAACGTTATTGAGTTTTGTCAAAAACAAGTTAACCAATTCTTAATGATTTACAGGATTTACATTGATGCTTTTCAGGATCTATTGCACAGAGAATTATAAAAGAAAATGAACAGTTGAGACTGAGCAAATGACCTGTCTATCTTTGATAATATATTGAGAATTCAAAATGATTCTATTGAAAAGATCAATCTTGGAAGGCTTCTTTAAAGCAAGATATCTTGGAAGAATCTTGTCATAACTTCTTGTATGGAAATAGGGAATAAGGATTTTACTTGATGAAATTGAATAGTATTTCAAAAAGGTCTAACGATGTTTCATTTGAAGTCACTCAGGGTTATGTCAAAAACGAATTGTTGAATTGGAAAAAAAGATTTGTCTAATCTGGAGTGCAATGAGTATTGCTTTTGTATCGCTCTTCAACAAATGTCTCGAGGAAAATAATTATTTGAATTCAGTTGCAAAAAGAAAATAGAGATTTTTATACGGCATTCCTTTACAACTCAAAAATGTCTATTTCTTGAAACAGGGAATTTATAAGATTTGTTTGAGTCGGTTAAAAGGTCAAAAGTTGAGACACATCAATGTTGTTGAAGGCCTAAGTTATATGGACGATTTTTGATGAGATTCGATGAAACGAGAAACATTGAGTTGGAATATCGTTTGGCAGTCATTATATGGAGAATGGAACATATTTGAAGTTGATTACAAAAAACTTGTTTGATTCAATCAAACAAGTCCGGGGAGGTCAAACAAAAACTTTCAATGTAACACATGACAAGGCAAGAAAATCTGAGTCTTATTGTTTGAATTTGCTGAATACTAAGTTCAAATACAATTCTCGAATAATTGAATTTTTCAAATAGTTGAAGTTGGATATCTTCCGAACTTTACATGGGATCGAGGGGGTGTATGTTTGTCGAGCTTGGATAATGTTATAGTCTCAACATTATCAATAGATCTTATGACGTCAAGCTTGAATTGTCGAACAGAAAACTAAATTTGAGGCGTATTTGATAAACTTGAAAAATGAAATGTTGTTCTTGTTACGACATTTTGGTCTATAAGGTTGATGATTCTAAAGATGAAAAAGGATTTATTTTTGAACAAAGGAAATTAATCATTGTGAACTCCATATGGTATAATCTAAAATGGGATTGTTTGTGAAAATCTAAGTTTGGTTAAACACTTCAAATTTCTAGGAACAACCACCAGCTGTTTTAATTGTTGATAAACTTTAAATTTCAAAATCATGTTTTCTCACAATGTTGTTGTGGCAAAAAAAGAGTTTGTCAATAAACCAAGTAACTACACAGTATTTTTCCTAAAGATGATAAGATAGACTTTTAAAACGAATTGATTACTTTGGAATCAAAAAATTGGCATACTCAAGATTTTCGTTTCTTGTCAAAAAGAATTTCATGAGTTGAGGTACTTCTTACTATTGCTTTAAAAGTGAAGTTTGATTCTCTAATCGGCAAAAATGGAACTTCAATATTTCAAAAAGTTCAAAACCTAAAAAAAGGGTTGTTTTGGAAAGGTTCACACGGTTCGTTGAATCTTCTAAACCGTTTTTTTCACGAAAGGGTTTTCTCAGTTTACAACCTATTCTTTACAAAATAGATAGTAAGTTTTCTAAGAATTCTCAACGTTTTGAAACATTTTCTCCTCAAAAGGGTTTTAAGATCTATGTGCTTCACATGCAAATAAGATTCAAATTTTTGAAATTCACACTCGTGTTTTCACCGGTTTGTTTGTTTTTTTTAAAACAAGTGTGGAGGCCAATTAAGGAATCTCAAACTTTTGGAGCATATACTTTTCAAAAGAGTTTTAAGATAAATACTTTAAAAGGAAAGAATCATGTTTTTTGTCAATCCACAGTCTAATTTTACTCCGGTTAAAAGCAAGTTTGGAGACCAAAGCAAAGTCATTTAAAAATCTTTCAAATATTCCATATCAGAATAGAAAATGCTTTTTTCGATGCAAAACAAGAATGATTTTGCTTTTCAACCATCAACTAGAAGGGGAAGAGAATTTTTAAACGATTTTTCAAAAATGAATTTTCAGTAGGTTTCATCAAACTGATCAATAAACAATTGGAATATCTTCTTCTATTAAACTGTTTTTTTAAATCTCCACATGAAACACAGAGTTTCAAAAAATCAATGGAATATCAAGAGGAATTTTCAAAATCTCCCGTTGATTCCTCGAGAATGTTTTCAAATGAAACATCCGGTTTCACAAGCCCTCGTTGGAACTCAAACATCTTTTCATCGTAATTGACTACAAACTTTCTTTGGTTTTCAAAAATTTGGTAAACCCAATTAGCACCGTTTGCTCTAAATGGGTTCTACTAAAGTTGTTATGTCTAAATTCGATGTTGATGGTTTGTAATCATTATATCCGATTGTAACCCGTGATTTTTTATTAAAAGGAAAATGTACTTTCAGTGCATTTATTCCTAACAACGAAAGAGATATATTTTCGATCTTGAGCTATCAACAATAAAACAGTCAAAGTTTTGTAAGCTCAAGTCTATGGTTTGTAATCTTATATCATATTGCAACACGTTGCTTTAAATAAAATGATAATGTCGTTTCAGATGCATTTATCCTTAACAACGGGAAAAGAGAAATTCTTTTTTGGTCTTGAGCTGTTCAAATTAAAACATTCAAAGTTTTGGTTAGCTCAAGAGTCAATGCGTTTGTTATTAAATTTCAGATAATCAAAACCCGGTTTTTTAAAATAGAATAAAAGTATATGTGTACGTTTCAGTGCGCTTTATCTTTAAAAGAAGAGAAATCTTCTTTGTCCCGAGCAATTTTTTTTATCATCATCTTTTCAAAAATGTGTGCTCGGGACATTACGAAATTCTAAGTAAATGTCTGCTTAGGACTCATTTCTTCAAATAAAGGAAAGTGTACATCTTTTTTTTACATTTTTCCTCACAACGGGAAGTTTACAACTTCTTGGTACTTGAGCTTTTTCATTTGAAGATATTCAAATTCTTGAGCTCAATCAAAATGTATACAAATGATAATGTTTTGAACAAATGAATATATAATCAGATTTAAAAGAAGTTGTGGGTCAAGTATGTTTATAACATTTAAGAGTGCAAAATGGTTGAAGATTGTGTCCGTGGTTACGGACCGTTTCCTGAAAATTAACTGGCGAGGACGTGTGCAATCTACTGACAATTTCGTTTTAGTTATTTATTTACTCTAGACGCAATATTTTTCATATTTGTTTAGACATTAATTAAGTTCCATATCATAATCAGGCTTTATCATTTTCTCCCATGTGTTTTCAAAATCTCATATAGCTATTTTTATCCATTGATAATAAAAATTAAATCATTTGGTTGGCATTTTTTTTTGAGGGGGGGGGAGGGGTGGGGTAAATTGGATTAAATTGTGATCAAGAAAGATAAATGCTTAAGTGTGTGGAATATCAAAGTGATCTAAAAGAATCAAAGTGTAATCAACTCTTTTCTTACATGTGCAAATATTTTTGAATATCAATGATGTGCTAGGGGTGTCAATTCATCGGGAGTATTTCTCAAAAAGAGAAACTTTCAAAGTGTTAAATGTTTTGATTTATATCAAACACTTTGAAAGATTTTTCAAATGGTTTTATGGTTTCAATCTTAAAATACCCAACAACTAACTACCACATTGATTCAAAAAAGAAGAGATTAGGTGGTAAGGTTAGGTTTATCTATGATCCAACCAAGAACCGGAGAGGGATCTACCCAAGGGACCATTCCATAGTTAGAATATAGGTCCTTAGGTATGATAGGAGTAGAATGTAAATGGGGAGAAATAATGTTATCTAAGGCGATGAGTATCATCGGAAACAATCACAACAGATAATAATGAGGGCGTTAGTTTAACCATTGAATGGGGGGTTGAAGAAATTGAATTGTAAAGAAATGTATGGATTAAAGGGCTGTAAGAAAGAAGCCCTCCACAAACTTTAGGCAAAAAAAACCGGGGTGTCAATACATAATCTGTTTCGAATATCTCACAAAGTGATATTTGGTATTGAAGAAAATATAGGGGGGGGACATAATGGACCTAGTGATGCAATGACACATACACTTCCTAGCAACTTTAAGATTCTATCAAATGAAATTCTGGTTCACATTTGTTCACGGAGATTTAAAAGTATAATATATTGTCATCTTTCTCCGAGTTTGTTGATATTGAAATGGTGGCAGTCTTGCTCCAGGCTCCGTATCACTTTAAAAACCAAAAAGGCTTATTGAGTCTTAGAGCCAAAAAGAGATCAAATTCATAAAATCTCCATAAGACATAAAAAGTACATTTGTAATTTAAACTTCAATAAGATACAAAAAGTTACAAGTGTTAATTATATGTCTATGTGTACTTGCAATGTCTTTGTAACTTTGCGCGGAAAACATTCAATAGTGATACTTAAGTAAAGTATTCACAATGATGAATGGATAATCATACAGTGCTAACATCCAAGCCAGCGCTGAATGTAGGTCAAATAATTTGAAAATATTGATTGTTTAATGATTCAATTAGTGTTTAACTGTAATCTAAGTGATCTAGTAGTTATAGTTTTTTTTGAAATTTGTTTCGAAAAACACTAAAACATTTCCTTTGATTGATTCAAGTGATGTGTTGGATTACCAAGGTTACTTATTATTGTCACATTATGATAAGGGGAGATTGTTGGAATTGAAGTTAGTAGTTGACTCTCATGTTTGACCGCACTTCCAAACATGACTTCACTATCGGAATATTCAGGATAACAAGGATTATTATTATGTTTTGCATGGTCACAAATGAATCAGGGGGGAGAGAAGTGTTCAACGGCTGGAATATTTTAGATAAGAGTGCAACATTTAGGGGGAAGAAATGTGAAGTATGTGTATACGAATGGTTGTTTATTTGGGGGGAAGCAATTGGGGGGAAGAACATCAACAACATCTCTACTTTTTAGAAACAAGAACACCGTCATTAATTCATACCTTCATTTCTTTCCTACTCGCAAAAGTTCAAAGATACTCTTTCACACTCTGAGAAACCATAAAGAAACTTCCTCTATTAAGTTATTGAGATCACAAGACAAAGGTTATACTTGTGAAGAGTTTGTATGATGTCAAGGAAAAGTATGAGTATGTTGGTTAGAAGCTTCAAAAGATAAATCAAGATGGATTCCACGGTAAAAAATGATGATATGAAAAGATCTCAAAGGAAAAGAAGAAAAGGATAATGAAAAGATAAAGATCAAGATCACATAGTGCTTGATTGGAACTAGGACCCGTTCACAACAAGACTCAAGACAAACACATTTTAAAGTTAATGTCAAAGTCAATAAAGTAATCTCAATGATTCAGTCCTTGTAGGGGGTGGGAGATATTGTTAAGATTTAGAAAATGATGATCATTAATGAATCAAAGGAGATCTCAATTGATAGTCCAGTGGGGAGTTTATTAGGATTGATATAAAATGTGTCGATCTTATTAAGAAAGAAGTCATTTGTAATAAATAATAGTAGAACAATAATATTGTGTTGTATAGGGTAAGTGAAAGGCTCGTGACTAAATAAAAGTCACTAGACTTTGCTATAAATACGAATAAGTCCTAAAAGACAAGGGGGCTAAAGGGTAAAAAGTCTAAAAGACAAGGACATCCATGCTCATATTGTAATTGGGTTATTAATACCCTTCCACCTCCTCAATTTCGTCGAGGTGTGGTCTCTAGGTGTTTTCATTAATCTACTTTAATCTTTTTCTAATCTCCTCCTCCCTCTTCTCTCTCTAATTTTTCTCTTTAGACTAAACTATTTATTGCTTTTTGTTCTGATTTTTAGACCCTAACAGTCTTTAGTGTGTAGTTTCATCATACATTTTGGGATACCTCTATATATTGTTTTTAATAGTAATGAAAGGGATATTTTGTGATTTCATCTTTACAGCATTGTCTTAGGACTTTTTCATCAAAACTTCATTCATTTTAATTTATCATGTTACTTCAAATAGTCTCACCTCTAACATTATCTACAGGCATACTATTTTCTTCATGTAGCTCATTCATTTTTGAATTTGGTTTATCTTATGCTTTAGCCTTTGCCTTTCTATTAGCTTTCATCCTATTTCTAAGTTCAATTAATTCATCTTATAAGGACTTAGATTGTCAATGATTATATGACTGTTTGTCACTATCCTATCATTACTCTGATACTTTCGTCTTAGTGTCAACTTCAATTATTTACATAATTGTTTCAACAAAACATCTGATGCATCTTCACTAACCTTTTCTTTTCCTTTGTATTTAGTTTTATTCTTGCTTCAACACACTCTGTATAGTGCTAGTCCTAGCTTAAAAACACCATATGTGTGTTATTCCTAGCTTCAACAATCTCAGTAGTGCTGTCCTAGCTTCAAACACCCTCTTGTGTGCTTTCCTAGCTTCAATTACCCTTTGTTAGTAGTACTAGTCCTTGCTTCATCACCATCAGTTTTTTCAACTCCATCTCAGCCCTATCAACCATTTCATCAAACAGAAAAGTCATTTGAAGTCCTATTTTTGGGATAGGGCCCGTTTTCTTAGAAACTAAATCAATCCATGTCATATGTATTAGCTTGACTTAAAGACTCAGAGGAGAGATTCTTATCTAAAGTGTCATGGATAAAGTGGTAAGCCTACCAAATTTTTCCTTAAACATCAAACATGTTAAGAGGTCTACCTATCATCATTACCCTAAACTAACACCTTTCTAAGTCTGGCTTAGTACTTGTTAATAACCTTATAAAAGTAGCAAGCCACACTTTTCTTTTCTAAAATTACACAGCCATACTATTCAGAAGGTTATCCTTAGAACAATCAATTTCTAGGATGACCAGTCAACATATACGTTAACGGTTTAAATGGGTTAAAGTAGCCATCCATTATAAACATCAATTTGATGCAAGTCAGGTACTAGTTGATCATTTTGATTATGATTAAGGAAAAAAATTAAATTTAGGGTTCTTCAACAATTTAAATTAGGGATAAACTCAACATAATCGAATTTTTTAAATTTAGAAAATTTAATGATTTAAGAACATTCCTTATTAATAAAAATTTTAGGTTTCTTGAGGATCTGGCAATATTTTAAGATAATTTTCGGAGAATTGTTGATTGTTCCAATTAGGGGTTTTTTTTGACGAAAAGTGGGTTCTGATCAGTGTTGTTGTTGTGTGTGTGTTTATGTTTTTTAGTGGTTATAAGCAGATTTTGACTTAAAAACGTCACTTTTTTGTTATATAATTTTATCCTATCTGTTTTTACCCATTTTTATATAAATATTGCAACTTTATTGGTACTTATTTGTTTAAAGTTTATAAAGGAGTTAATTAAGGAGTGTTGTGTGAAAATGACTAGCTAATAAGGCGCATAATTTGGAGCTTAACGAAGACATTTAATGAATGCGGTGGTATTTTCTGATAATAAGTAGTATTCCTACTAAAGAGATACGGCGTTTTTAATCAGCGCTCTTATGTCTTTTTAAGGGGTAGAAAACTCGTTTGAACTTTTTACCAATTACGGTAAGTTTCAATTTTTGTTTACAGAAGTGTTTTGCCATGTATTTATTTTTTTCTCGAGCGGGGACGCCTCACTCCCGTTGTTTTTTTATTCCCCCCCCCCCGGTTGCGTCCCGTTTTGTTTTTTGTTTTGTTTTTGTTTCCGTTTGTTGTATGTTGAGACAGATAAATATAATATTTCATGGAATCGCGTATGTAAACCAAAAAAGGAAACGGTAGTATTGGGAATTGGTCAAGACGTGTTTTCTTGTAAAGTCTTAGCGTGATACGCGTATCTTTTTTTGGATACGAGTATTGTAGTCAGAAATCAGCATTCTTTAAATGTCTTCGTTTTAGCTCCAAATTATGCGCCTTTTAGCTTGTCTTCACAAAACACTCCTGAATTACTCCATTTATAAACTTTAAAGCAATTAAGTACCAAATAATGCGCAATAATTATATAAAATGGGTAAAACAGATAGGATAAATTATATAACAAAGTGACGTTTTGTAAGCTATGAACTTAAAAATTTTCTTTTGTGTGCAAATAATTTGTTAATCTTCCTATTGTAGCCATGGAACGGGGGTAATTTGACGTGGCACCTTATTAACCCACTTTTTTCCCATTTTCCTTTACAATTTTTCCGTTGTACACTTTGAGGGGTCTGTTTTGTCAAGAATCAAAGTACAAATATAACATCTAAAACACACACACGCGATCAAAAAACACAATCACCCAAAACTTGTTCTTCCCCAATTCTTCATTAACTAACTCAAACAATCAACGGTTATGTAATAAGGTACGTCTTAATTCATTACTTTTTATAATTTTTAATCGATTATGGTTAGTTTTCTCTAATTTAATTTGTTGAACAACCCTAATTTTTTTCTTTAATCTATCAGAATGATCCTTGGTGCCGACCTGCATCAATTTGATGTTTATAGTGATGGTTACTTTGCCCATTTACCGTTAACTTATGTTGACGGTGGGCTGCTACTTTCAAGGTTTGTATTACCAAGTACCAAGCCAAGACTTAGAAAGGGGTTTAGTTAGGGTTAGTGACCTCTTACATGTTTGATGTTGAAGAAACATTTGGTAGGCTTACTCTTTATCTTGATCACTTAGTTATGAATCTTTCAGAGTATTTAAGTCAAGCTATTACATATGACATGGATGATATGGTTTCTAAGAAAATAGGCCCTCCTAAAAAGAGGTATTGCAATGACTTTTTTATTGATGAAATGGTTGATTGGGCTGAGATGGAGGTTGAAACTGAGGGTGTTGAAGCTAGGACTAGTACTACAGAGGGTGTTGAAGCTAGGAATAGTACTACAGAGGGTGTTGAAGATAGGACTAGTACTAAAGACAAGGGAAAAGAAAAGGTTAGTGAAGATGCATCATATGTTGTTGAAACTAGGAGATGTACAGTTAAAATTGACTCTGAGACTGAGTATGAGAGTGATGATGATAGTGACTATCAGTCAGATAAGTCAGTTGACTATCTTAGTCCGGGTGAAGATGAATTAATTAAACTTAGAAATGAAAGCTAATAGAAAGGCAAAGGCTAAAGCAAAAGATAAACCAGATTCAGAAATGAATGAGCCAAATGAAGAAAACAGTATGCCTGCGGATAATGTTAGAGGTGAGACTTTTAAAGAACAGGATATTTACATAAACGAGCTACTGAAAAGTCTTAAGACTGCTGATAAAGATAGAATCACTGAAGATCCTTTCATTTCTGTTGAAAAACATGTGGAGAATCCAATGTATGATTAAACTACACACTAGAGACTAGGGAAACCAAGGTAAAAGCATATGAACTTCATTTTTTTCTCTTTTAAATGAACAAATGATGTATACTAACACATATATATGTTTATATTGCAGGTTGGTGAAAAGTATACAAGTGTTGCCCAGTTCAAAGAGTGCCTAACCTACTATGCTTTGGCAAATGGTTTCTCTTTGTGGCATGAAAGGAGTGAAGAAGAAAGGGTGGTAGCAAAGTGTGGACAAAGACCACCTAAGGTGTCTGCTCCCGAGAAAGGTAAACAAAGAAAGCAGACCAAGTACCCTTATGCTAGTAGTGATGCCTTGCCTAAATGTCCTTGGAGATGTTATGCTAGGTGGATGACTGCTGAAAAAACTTTTCAATGCATATCCTTAGTAGATGAACATACATGTGTTAGGAATTTCAACTTTGGTGCTTTGGTCAACTGTAAGTGGATTGCAAAGAGATTGGAATGACAGAATGAACAACAAAGGTATTTTCCCATTCAATGTTTAGTTTTATATAAAATGTTTAGATTCACAACTAATAACCAATCATTGCAGATTTTGGCATGTAATACCTGCCGATGGGAAACTTTTTGAGGTGAGATCAAGGAGTGAAGGATTCACAGTAGATAAAGGTAAGAGGACATGTAGTTGCAAGATGTGGAAGTTATAAGGACTACCTTGTGTTCATGCCACAAAGGTAATATTGTTGATAAATAGGTTACCTGAGAGTTATGTCCCAGCTTGGTTTGAAAGACATGTATTTTGTGACTTACCACAACTATGTTAAACCAGTTGATATGAATTTCTTATGAATTTCTGTGATCAAAGCATGTACTCTACTGTCTTGCCACCAAAGCCTAGAAAAATGCCTGGTAGGCCTAAAAAGAAAAGAATCAGAGCTACAGATGAGTGTTGTAGTTCAACTAGAGTCTCTAAAGTAGGTTCACAAGGAAGTTGTTCAAACTGCAAACAACATGGACACAACAAATCAAGTTGCAAGGAACCTGTAGTTGAACAAACACCAAAACCCAAAGGAGTGGTAGGCCTAGAAAAAGCAGCACCAGTGGAATAATTGTCGAGGAATGTCGTATGTGTTCATAAGAGGTCCGTGAGGGATAAGTGCTAGGCGGACCTAAAGGAGGAGTGCTATGGGTCCTAGAGTGTAGAGAGTAGCATCGGAGCGCAGAATGTTGGGTCAAGAGGTGGTGCTAGTCGGGTCCTGGTGAAGCTAGTGAGTGGGTCAAATTAGCGAGGTACTGCTGGTCGGCGGGGGAGGTGTCAGTGGTGTCCAGAGGAATAGTGTGTTGGTGGGTGTAAGGGGAAAGGAAACCTGAGTCCCTGGAACACAAAAAAGACAAAGTAAGAAGAAGGTTATGGGACTTCTGGCTTTTGCTAACGATTGTTTATTGGATTGCAAGATGAACCGCAGCAGAGTCAATGATGAACCGAGAAAAGACTCAACTCAAGCTGACAACCACAACAAGACTCAACATGAAACATGAGCAACACAGAGGAGAAGACCCAAGCTGAGATAGCACCTGACTCAAATGGAGGCAACCCAAGAACAAACTCCGGGATCAAGTGCAGCCACAAAACAAACCACAACAAGCATCATTGAGGATGCACGTGCAAGAATGCCTCCAAAGAAAGTGGGAAAACAAGGCAGTAGTCAAAACACGCCGATTGAATCTTGACTGATGTTAACAACCCAAGCAGAGTCAAGATGAACCAGAAAAGACTCAAGCTGAACCACAACAGACTCAACATGAACATGAGTAAACACAAGTTGAAGACCCAAGCTGAGATAGACCTGACTCAAGTGGAGCAAACCCAAGAACAAACTCAGGAGCAAGTGCAGCCACCAAGCGACAACCACAACAGAGCTGCAATAGAGGATGCCAATGCAATAATCCTCAAAGATTAGATTGGGAAAACAGCAATAATAGTCAAAACACTGCCTGAATCTTGACTGATGTTGAACAGTATGTTAATATGACACCATTTTGTACATGTAGAGGCATAGGGTATGGTAAAGCAATAACTATGTATTAGGTCTGTAATATTCCGAACAAAACTCAGACCAAAACTCAATAGTACCAAAACTCATAAGTACCGAAGGTTGGTACTACTAAGCTGAAACTAACAGTTTATGAATGAACCATCAACAAAATAGCCCATTTTGTACATCATACGGGCACTAATTGATGGCCATTCATAAACATTTATGATCAATGAAATCTCTAGGCTCTTTTGTTATTATCATTGTTGAAAATCAATTAACTTTGTAGTATTAAAGGGTGGAAAATGTAAATAAATAAAGTGTAGGGATAAGTAAAAAAGTGTGCAAGTTGTTAAAGTTTAAAAGGGTTAAAGGGTGAAAAATATCAAAAGTTAAAAGTTTAGGGGCAACATCTAATATTTGCTAAAAAAGGAAAACAGGAAAAAAGGATTAAGAAGGTGTCACGTCAGATTTTTTACTCATCATGGCTACAATAGGAAGATTAGCATTTTCTAGGCACACAAAAGAATAATTAAAAGATGAATGCCTACAAAAGGAAAAATGGGTAACTTCGATGTATTTTCAGACCATTTGCCCTAAAAAAAACCACGAAAATAACACAAAAACACAAAAAAAACCCTTTAATACCACAAATACCGCCCCCTTTCTTGTCCCTCATCTTCTCCCTCCCTTTCTGCAACTTCTTCACCGGAAAACGCCACAAAAACCAGAAAATCAAACCACCAAAAATCCGCCGATATGTTGACCTAGGCGGCCGATTTGACCAACTTTGACTGATTTTGACCGATATTTACCAAAACCGATTTTTTTGACAGATAAGTGAAAAAACGTATTGGCTGACTGCCGATGAGCTATATATCAGTGATATATCGGCCGCCAAGGGCGATATTTACAACACTGGAATTATGTGAAGTTAATTTTTTACGCTCATGTAATTTTGTACTTGCTTGGATCTAATAGAGACATTTAATGGACATAAAACTAGAGATCCTTTAGTTCAAACAAAATATAGATCTGCCTAGCTAATATACTTAAAAATATATCTTAAAAGCATCGACATACCTGGCAGTATAACGCTTTTTTAAGTTCGTTGATGACAACTTCTATTGTTGGACGCTGCGCTTGAGTTTCTGCCAGACATCGAAATGCAATTTCTGATAATATGTCAAAAGACTCTTTATTGGGTCCTTTACTTAAAGAAAAGACACGTTCATCAGTTTCTTCCTTTATCTTGCGATCAACAATTTCCGTTAGTGTTCCCTTTTCAAAATGATTTCTTGCAATGGGTGCAATTCCCTTCTCATTCACTTTCGTGTATACAGGATCATAGGCCAAACTCCCGGTCAAGATCTCAAGTAACACTACTCCAAAAGAGTAAATGTCCGACTTTTTATTTAATCTTCCATACTTCTGATATTCAGGATCCAAGTACGTATTTGTACCTGCAATCATATAGGTATTGATAGTGCGGGGGAGAGTGATATGATAGAGGGGGCGGGGGGGGGGCGGGCTGCGGGGGGGGGGGGGGGGGGGGGGGGGGTGGGGGGGGGGGGGTGGGGAGGTGGGGGGGGGGGGGGGTGGGGGGGGGTGGTTGGGTGGGGATGTGGGGGTGGGGGTGGGGGGGCCGCGGTGGGGGGGGGGGGGGGGGGGGGGGGGGGGGGGGGTGGGGGGGGGGGGGGGGGGGGGTGGGGGGGGGGTGGGTGGGAGTGGGGGCTGTGGGGGGGGGGGGGCGGGGGGGGGGGGGGGTGGAAGGACTTGATTTGCGGGGATGAATTTAGAGAGCCCAAAAATCAGCAATCTTGGCTCCCATTTCCCACTCGCCCACGACTCTGAATACCTTGCACGTCTTATGTCCACAGCTGAAATATCTTTTGTTTGTCCTGATCCGTGTTGGTATGAATGTAATTCAAGCCATGTGCAATACCAAGACATATTTTCAAACGTTGCATCCAAGTAAGATTAGTCATTTTATCATTGTTTCCCAAATAATCCTCAAGACTTCCTTTAGAAGCAAGTTCATAGACGAGGATCATGTGATCACGACCTTCATCACAAAAGCCAAGAAGGGAGATTATATTCTCATGTTTACAACTAGTCAGCGTTTCGATTTCTGCAATAAATCCTTGTTCTCCTTGTGTATTGAAGATTCGTTTTATTGCTACAGTGCTTCGTTTCTTGGGAAGATCACATTTATTCTCCCCATCTATCGACGATGATACACTGCTATCAAAATGTTCGAGTTGTGCCTTGTATACCATACCATATCCACCTTCCCCGATGCAATATGTGTCAGCAAAATTTTCGGTAGCCAGCACTATATCATCAAGTCCAATCTTCAAGTGTTCCAAGTTCTTCCACTGCAACATTAACAGCATAAATTCTAGTAAGTTATGGGAGTGAATTATAAAGAAATTGGTGAAAGAAAATATTGATGATAAAAGATTCAAAATTTTTACTAATTGTGATGTTAATTGTTACAAAAAACTCTTAGTCCCCAATATATCCTAGGCTAATATACCATCAACGGCTTAATATGATTTGTGTTTTGATTTCTAATTTTGAGTGTTGATCATGTGGTAGCCAGTAAGTGGTTGGTGGCTGGAAGGAGATTGAAGAGGGTATGGAAGTGGTCATCTCAATAAATCTAACTACCGGATAAAAGCTGCCCCCATATTCACCAAACTTGTTATCATTTTAGACTGCCAGGGTTACGGATATTACATCAGAAACGTCTTGTCTAGCTTCCTAACAGGGATTAAACGTGAAAAGCCTCTAACCATATGTATCATTCGTTTAATTTACTCTTTTGCTTATTAATTTGGATGGTCAGCCTTAAACTAAAACAATTAAAAAAAAATTAATTACCTTCAAGTGATTAGATGATGTACCCTCAACTTCATTCTTTGGATGTTCCTGGAAATGATCAGTTGATAATATAACAGTTATTATTACATAAAGTTGATAGATAAAACAGTTATTATTGCAAAAAATTGATAAACAAGTTGATTTACTTACTGGATTTTCATGCTTCCACTGAAGTTCCAATGCTTTATCAAGTCTTTTGACAACCTGGTCTATATATGGACGCTTTGCCCGTTCCTCTTGTAAGCAGTAATATGTTGTGTCTGAGAAGATTCTGAATGATTCTGGGTTCATCTGTTTTCGTAAATGCGGATCTACCATATCATCCAAACGAGATTTTGCCAGTTGACTTATTAACCCCTCTCCCAACTCTTCATCTTCTTCTAGTGCACTCCTTCCTCACAATACTTCCAATAATACAACACCCAATGAATACACATCTGACTTGTGGGTCACACCGCCAGTCTTAATATATTTTGGGTCCATGTATACATTTTTAACAATATCACGAGTAAGAAGAAGATGTTCCCTCCGAGCTACTGTATTTTTCACAGAAAATTTAAAACCAGATAACTTGGGTTCCCATTTGTCATCTAGTAAAATATTCGAGCTCCTGATGTTGCAATGTATGACACTAAAATCTCGTCCAGGGTCATAATGGATGTAACTCAATGCATTTGCAACACCAACACATATCTTCAACCTTTGCATCCATGTGAGGGTCTCGTCACTTAGATATGCTTTGAGACTTCGGGTGGCCTCCTTGTATATGATCATCTTATTCACCACATCTTCATAAAACCCAACAAGAGACACTAGATTCTTATGTTTGAGACTAGAAAGCATCGAAATCTCCGTCCAAATCTTTTTGCTCTCACCTTTCATATAATTGGTATGGAATGCCTTTACAATAATATCAATGAATTGTTCAGAATGTAAGAGACGGCCTTTGTAAATTTTTCCAAACCTAAATGTTCTGATGATATTTTCTTGAGCAAAATTGTTGGTTGCTGATGCTATATCTTCCCAGCTGAGTTTTAAGTATGAAAAATCTTTGAAGAAAGACTTTGCTTTGTTGTTGACATGGGACTCGATGTGCGTAGATATGGAGGTCAATGATCCCTATATGTACCAAACAAGATATTATAAGGAAAGCCCTTTGTTATAAGTTACATAACTTAGTGTTGACATGTGGACTTCTACACATCTACGGAGTAATTTAGGTATAGAATTGACAAACAAATTATTAACCTAATAGGCTAATATTAACTTAATAATACATGAGATCTATAAGATCAACTCTTTCTTGAAAATAACAATTAAGAAATGATATTTTTGCACTTTAAATGGTGACATATAAGTATGTGAAAATTTAACCATGTACTCCGTAATTTTTTTGAATATGTAATTTTTAACCATGTACTGTAATTCGTAATGACTTATTACTTTTTTTAGAAACTCTAAAAATGAAAAGAACTCCTCAACTTGTACCATAAATTAGTAGATTTTTATAAAAAATCAAATATAAACTTCCTTACTTCTTACAATCGAGACACATACAAGTGAAGGAAAAGAACAAATCACCTACTTTTTTGTGTAATTCAGTCAATCGAATTGAATCTCTTTTTAAAAATGATATTTCTATATTCTGTATACCTTGATTTTTTTTAAATCATTCAAGCTGATTAAGAGTATCTAGTTGTTCTTTGATATTTTTTTTGGAAACTATATGCATATTGCATCTTTGAAGATACAATGTAATACGGTGGTTTCTAAAGTTCCAGTGACATACAACAAT
>BQNB010115395.1:0-15404 GCA_026074375.1 Tanacetum coccineum
TCTCGCGCGAATTCTGATCCTTTGTTGTGTATTTATATTTATATTTACTTATTGATACATAAAAAGAGGGGTTGGTTTGATCGAGTTACTGTCCATAAGGTTTTTGCATTTGTGGCATCATGAAAACTAAGCAGATGTCTATCAGGTATTGCAGACAGCAATATGTTAAGAGCTTTCTCATTGTTTCTTCTTGCGTTTGCAGCAAGTGAAGTTTTTGGTGCTGAAGAGGATGCAGGATCAGTTGTGGCTTGGTCTCCATTGGTGATTATATCCCATAGTATATGATCAGTGATGGCAATGTACTGTCGCATCTTCATAGACCAAAGATCATATTCACCCTTCTTGATCATTGGGATTCTTAGTGCAGTAACGGACGAGGTGGGGGGAATAGGTTCAGCTTCAGACATCTTTTAGGGTTTGAAAGAGATTTCGAATGATTAACAGTTCTTCTAGATCAGAGTCTCTACACAAGCTCTGATACCACTTGTAGGATCGTTATTCCTTAATGAAACACTGATATACTGTCAACTATGCGGAATCTAGTTGGCAGTACTTAAGAAGAACACACACAGATTAATCAAACGATTTGTATTATAAACCTTTTGAATCTGCCTAAATTGCAGATCCCTAATACAATACTAATAATTCGTGTTTTTCTATATTTTCTAATACCTTCCTAGAGATCCTTTTATAACCATAAGGATAACCTCTAGTTAGATGTACAGTCCTTGTATATCATAAACACTAATCAATACTAATCATTAAACTAACTGTTACAAGATAATTACTAACATAACTGTTTAAATGATAATCCTTTAAGATTCCTTTATCCACGGCAGTATGTTGACTTTTCCACACAGTACTTTGATTTTCGACTTAGCAGTACTTTGACTTTTTGCTTAGCAGTACGTTGACCAATTGACCAATTGACTTGTTTTTCCCAACATCACCATATTCATCAAGCTTCACTTTGTAGATCCACTTGAGAGCGATAACCATAACATAGATTGGGCGAGGTACTAACTCCCATACTTCAAGCCAATCAAATTCGTAAATTTCATCTTGCATCGCTTGAAACCAACAGTCTTTTATCACGGCCATTTTAAAGTTCTTGGGTTCGACTTTGAATAGTTTAGTATGGAAACAGCACTACAAAGCATCAGATGCTAACTGTTTTCTGGTAGATACAGGACGAGAGGGATTGCCAACGATGTTATCAAGAGGGTGATCTTTGGTCCATTTTCTGAGATGATCTGGTGGTTGATTAACGTGGTTGGGTTCCGCTGAATTAACATTCCAAGATGATGACTGTGCCAAACTTGGTTCTCCAGTTACAAGGTTAAGTAGAGGATGTAGAACATCGTGATTGATTGGGTAGTCTTCGTGAGTGGGTTCTTCTATAATTCCTTGATGTCGGACTTAAAACATTTCTTTTATAAATAATTATTTTGTGTTTATATTTTTGTAAAAAAACACTTTTGTAAAAATGTAAGGTTTAGGACAAAAATTATTTTCTTGATCACTAATCATGTTTAATGATTTGTTTATCCATACCTTAAGTGATTAATCTTAGAAATGGAATTTTACGATTAGTAATTTATAAACGTTTAATTTTATCGTAAACGTTTTCACATTTTGTTATTATCAAAACATCAAGAGGTCGAAAAATATAAATAACGTTTTTAGACATTATTTGTATTAACAAAATGGCATGCAATGATGTGGGTTCTCCAAGCGATTTGAACAAGATAATGCTCCGGATTTGGCAAAATAAAGAAGCCCCTTATTTTCTTTCATAACGACGAAACTCTTGGTTCCTTATAAATTTTTAGGTTCGATTGTTTTTAAAGCGCAACCGCCGTACCTTTTATTGACTAGTTTTTCCGTCTTAACTTCTTTCAATGTAGTTTTTCGATTGTTTTTAGATTGTTCAAGATGTACCTAATACCTTTCTTCAATATAGTTTCTCGATTGTACTTAATTTTTTTTACTTGCTCTCAGTAATCTTTTATTGTTAGCTGTTTAGAAAAAAAATAATCTCAGAACGCTCACAACCTATTATATACAAACAAATTAGCGAACAATGTTTTGAACACATGTGTGCAACTCGATTGTATACACCTGGTCAGCGGCGTCGCGTGGGTGAAAATCTTTATTTCTTTAAAAACATTTAACGAACCAAACGGGATCCTAGGAAAACACTTCTTAATCAATACAAGTAGGGGTGTTAATCGGTCGGGTTGTTCGGGTGATTCGGATCGTGTCAATGCCGAAAATAACATACAACCTAATTGAACTTGGGTTAGTCGGGTTCGGGTCAATTTTAGTCGGATCCATTTAGGGCGGTTAATTCGGGTTCGGGTCAACTTGAATATGAGTAAAATATTCATAAAATTGACTGTTTGTTCTAATTTAGATAGATAATTTATAAAAAAAAAATATTAAAAAGGACAAAAAGAAAACCTTATTCGGGTCAAACAGGTCGACCCGAACCTAAATTTGCCAAACATTTGCAACCCGATATCCGACCTTATTTAGTACTCGGGTTGACCGGATAACCCGACAATATTTTTTGACCCAAATAATCCAACCGAATATGCTTAATTGGTTTCAGGGTTGAGTCGAGTTTTTCTACACCCGTAAATACAAGTATCCTTTTATTCCACTTGTTCTTCTCGTGTGCCTCATTTGATTGTTTAAGTGTCGAGTAAGGTTGAGTTAGTCAAGTCTAAGTGTCGAACAAAGTGATATGAGAGCGAGCAACGATTAACATGTTTAAGAAGAAACCCAAATCAGACTCAACAACTCGAGCAATATATTTCTTTAAACCTTACAATGCAACAAAATACAAAACAAGAAGAAATGAAACTTTGAAATCAAACATAACATATACATATCTCACACCGTAACTTCCTTATTGAAAATCCAACTAAACTTGACACCACGAGGCTTCATCTTTTTAGCTCTCTCATCAGCTCGTTCCTGCAGCTTTCGAATCCTGGGCGCTAACCCGCACACAAACTCCTGTGCACGTCGTCCTTCACTCGTCAAACCTTGCTCAATCTTCTCCAATCTCCACCTTCCGATCAAATACTCCAATATATCAGCATAATCGTCGGCTGTATAGACCCCGAGGCGCTGCGCCACGGCTGCAAAATGCTCAAATAAAGACGGGTCTTGCCCGTCATACATTAAATGAGCTGGCATTGTGATTTTCTTGCGCATCATGTCAGCTATTGCTGTCATGGCGCCATTTGGGTCGACTTCTAGGAGCTTTTCCACTATTTTTACGTAGGCGTTTTCGTGGCGTTTTTCGTCTGATGCGATTGTGCCGCATATACGTGCAAGTATGGGATCGCCGCGGTCTTTGGCTAAGCGGGCGGTGTTGCCATGTGAGACAAATGTGGCTCGTTCTTGGAAAGAGGTGTATACGAAGCCTAAATATGGGTTGTTTTCTGTCCCAGGATCCTGTAAACATAAGTTTTATACACTAAGTATTAATTAATCACACTTGTTTGTTTGAAGGGATGGGATATAATTGTAATACCCCTTTAGTTTTTTACATTGTATTCGCGAGTATAAGTAAAGAAAGAAAAGGAAAGAAAAGGAAATAAAATGAAATAAAAAAAGCTGTGTTCTTGAGTTAAGGAATAAAATAAAAGGAAAATGAATAAAAAATAGTGTAATTTGATTAGTTTTTAAGGTAAAGTGTTTCCTCCTAAAATTGAGATGAAACACTTTAGTTCTTTTTACTTTACTTTTCTTTATAAAGAAAACTCAAGAACACAGCGTTAGTGTTTTAAATTTTTTTAATTTTGTTTTGGTTATAAAACAGAAAATACGGAAGAAAAAATATAAAGTTTAACAACCGATCAAAATATATTGAATAGAAACTGAATTTCCATTTTGTGTATTTTGACACTCTGCCTTTTGCCTTAAATTTTGCAATTTAAAAAAAAAAACTTATGATTTGTGTTGAAAATCAATTTTGCTATTTTTAAATGAATTGCAAATACTAAATGCTATAAACCCAGATGAGGTATATATATAAATAAATGTAAAATGAAACAATGCACAAGAGTTACCATGCCAGAACCAATGAGATACTGAACAGTCCTCTCAATCATATTCATATCAACTCGACCCGAAAGATATAAATAAGTCCTTAGCAAATCACCATGCCGATTCTCTTCAGCAGTCCATGCCCGTGTCCACATTGCCCACGGGTTCGGACTCGCTCCGGTCTCATCACGGACCCCATCAAGTGTATTAATCATAGTCTGATACGTGGGCAATGCATCTTCAGTGATCATATCACCTACGAGTACCACAAAGTACTCGTCTGGTAAATCAGCCGTACGATCACGCAATTCTCGAACCTCATTTGAGAACTGGTCGTACGGCTGAGAAGATGCTGGCAGAAACTCAGTTGGCTGCCAGCATTGGTTTACGGGTTTCAGAAGTGGAAGTACGGATTGGGCTGCCCATGGTTCTAGTGATTTGAAAATGTGAATTTTTTCGGGTGGCATTGAGTGTGTGACACGGCGGAGAGGCGGTGCCGCGACTGCGCAGCGTGGCGAGACGCGGCCTAGAGTGTTGGGTTTGAGTGGTAAGGTAAGTGCTAGTGAGAATTGCATGGTGACTGTTAGTTGAGTGAGTAGAATAGTGACTCACTTATACTAGTAACAAAGTGTAAATTTGATGACATTAATGTTAAGAAATGGTTGTGAATAAATACAAGAAAAGTTACATGAGTTGGTTGGTTGTTTGATTAACAAATGGACTAATGTAGGTTGTGCAAAACTAAAACAGGGGGTGCATGTGGTTTTGAACATGTATTTTTTGTGTTAATGTGGTAATATGAGTCAACAGATTCCTGTGGGTTGAAAACCTGATATAACAAATATATTCCGTGAGAAGTAGAGAACTCGAGTGTGGAATATCAAAGTTATAACGTGAGGCATGGTGACATGACGTTTTTAAAGCGTGGCTTAAGCGGCAAAAAATATTTATGGATTTATAGATTTATATAATATTTTATAATTATATGAGCGGTAAATATTATTAAATTCAAATCTCATTCCAAAATATTAGTAAATTTAAGTCCAAATCTCAAATATTAGAAAATCCCATAAACACTTCAAAAAAACTCGTCATGCCTTACGTCTTTGCCCGCCTTTTCACGCCTCAACTCACACCACACCTAGAGTCGACGCCTTGATCTATTTCATAATGTAGACGCCACGCCTCGTGTTTTGACGCCGCCATGACGCGCCTTTTAAAACCCTAATATGCATCTTTAATTATCATAATTTTCAAATAACGAACTCGAGTGGGGAATAGAGGTTCAAACAAGCCAAGCTTTTATCAAGCAACTCGAGCTCGATTGGTTCGATCAAGTTGAGCTTTTATCGAGCTCAAGCTCGAGCTCGAGCCCAATAAATCAGCTCGAAACACATAACGAGCCGAGCTCGAGCTTTTAATAGCTCGAGTTTTTATCGAGCTTTTCGAGCTATATATATATATATATATTATATCTATATATATATATATTATATATATAATATTATATATATATTTATATCTATATCATATATTATATATATATATACTAGTTATAATACCCGTGCACGCACGGGGTTTTGACATAAAAAATTTATCATGTATTTAATACTGAATATATTGTCTTAAAATGTATTGAACTTTACATTTATCATTTATTTACGCATGAATTTTTCACATGAATTAAATTTAATTTACTTTGGAATGTTATTCTCTGTTTTTATATGAAAATTAGTTAGTACGGAGTATATCAATAACGCTCTATAGACTCTATCCAAAGCTGTTATAACGTGTTGGATGCAAGACTTCCTTAACATATCGCGTCCATGTACTTTCTCGATATGTTGAGAAAGTCTTGCATTCAACACGTTATAGTGATATCTACTACACCAGATCTACATGTCAATACCCCATTCATTGGTGCAAACTTTTTGTAGTCCATACCTGGACGCGACTATTTCAACACATTTACTCATGAATGGTAAATCCAGGCTTCGTTTTATCTCTGCACCAGAAATGGGTCAAAGATAATATAATAAAAAAATTTTGAAACAGTAGAGGTTAAACATTTACTAAATCTATTCAAGTACGCTACAACAATATTTTTAAATATATAATCCACTCGACCATTACAATATTACCGCTATCCAAATCAAATCTTGTATTTATTGTATAAGAGAACGGACACAAAGGAAAGGTTTGTCGGTGAATCCAAACCAGAACATTTATATAAATATAAGTATTAAACAAATTTGATCTTATTAATGAATAATAAGTTATAAATAACAAAAACTAATATTAAATAAATTTTGTTTTTTAGAATACAACATTTACAAAGTACAAACAAAATTGATCATTATCGCACATGAACATGGAACTTTCATATGGTTCTTGTATATTCACATGAAGCAAGCATACAATCCCCAAATTTATTTAAGTCAGTCATATGGATTTGTCAAACTCATATGTCATTCTATAAAAGCTTATTTTTCACAGTACTTCGCCATTTTGGTTAATAAGGTTAGGAACCCCAATACCCCATTAGTCCCTGGCCCGTAAACATGACCCATCTTAGTTCGTTTGGTCTCAAGATATCTCCTGTTGTGCTTTGTTGTGCTTTGAGATGGTAGTTGAAAGGGGAACTCTCACTAAAAATTCCAAGCCGTATCCTTTGAGCCCACTATATTTCGCAACGTTGTTTGTCATTAACTTCATTGTTTTAACCCCAACATCTCTTAAAATCTAAAATGATTTAACGTGCATCAAGATTATGGTTAAAACGGTTTCATGGGTTCGTGTTGGTAAAAAAAAGTATAGAAGGAAAGTGAACCTACCTGTGCACCAATGCCATATTTCCTTGAATCAACAGGCAAGCTGAGCTCCTCATTTGCTTCAATAGTGTCACGACCATCATCTTGCAGGTTATATGCACGAAGTTTGTGACCTGTTCTAGTGCCACGACCCTCGTGACCTCTGAGGTACACCAATACACCCCTCTGCCAGCATCTTTTCATTGCAACTTGCAAATGCAAGCTGGTTCCCACAATCACATCTTGTAGACCCGAATATATCTCGTGTTAAACATTTTGAATGTACTCTCGAGAGAAAATGTGTTTAATAAGAAAAGTGAAAATGACTAGCTTGCCTCTACCAAAGTTGGAAGAGGCTTATATAGTTTTTACAAAATACCGGGTATTAGTACCCGGCTTAAAACCGAAAGACATACGATTAACTATTAAACTACGAACTATTATAAACAATAAATATACGGGGTGACCGAGTCTTTTACTCATATCTAACAGTGCTACAAATAGAATTACTTGAAGTTACAATTGTGATGACTAATTGCATAACCTGATCATTTATGTTTTGGTTCTCAACATCCAGATCAATTTTAGAAGATGTTCTAGGAAAATGTGAAGACCCAAAATTACCCCATTCCATATTGATAACCTGATTGACATAATATCACATTAGTGAAATTTAGCCGTTTAAAATTTAAATTTGCAAAAACAGGTGGAAATCAATGTATAAAGTTAAAAGTTAAAAACCATTAGATCATACAAATGGATGAAACTAAAATCATTTCCAAACCTAATGCACTAAAGCATTACATGTTTTAGCCCCCTGGCATTTCACAATAACAGAAATACTTTTAACTTTAAATTGATTATATTATAAAATTTGTTTTTTATTTAATAAAAATTATTTTTTGTGCGAATGCAATCATTTTATATTTAAATTGTGAAAACTATTGTTTAACACATTTATACATTTTTACAAAAACAAACAGTTTTATTTCATTTAGATTCAGACTTCTTGACCACTTATTCAGATTAAGATGGGAATCAGATTCAAACTTTTCTACCGAATATTCAGATTCAAATGTGCGAATCAGATTCAGATTCAGAGCCTCTTAATAAACAAACAGCACCGAAGTAATATTAAACTGCAAAACTTATATGAATTTTACTTGCTGGCTTTCATGATGTGATGAGGTAGCATTCCTTCCAATATCCATCCCAAACTTGTTCTCAAAAGAATGGTATGTATTACCAATAAGCCATCTAAAACACCAAGAACATTTTAATGTGACGGGTTTCACACAAACTGATTCTTGATATGCATGATATTAAATGGGAACGGATAAGCTTATTTAGGAATTAAAACAAAAAATAAAGTTGAAGCTTTTTTAAAAGGCTTAAAAACTTAGACCATTTTAAATAAGTTTACCCAAACATCCCCTAAGACATGGATATAGCAATATAATTATCACCTTTGATCTCTTTAGCGTTTTTCCATTTTTATTGCTGCCTCACGATTCTGCAGTTTGATTTTTCGAAGTTTAAGTTCTTTATCTTGCCTTTGTTGTAGATTCATCAGCTAATGGTCATTGCAGACTTGCTGCAAATGTTCATAAATGCTTAAATCTATTTCCTTAAACAATGTCCTAGTCAAACAAGCTTCTTATAATGGTTTATAAATGGATCCAAACCAAACATTTATTAATGAAGAAACCGGTTGAGTTCCGGTTGTTTTATATCTCTAATAGGTCAAAAGGGCGTCGAAAGTCACCTAAAGTGTAGATTTTTTATGCATAAAACCATCAAAATAATCATCAAAAAGTAGAAGATTACCATAACTATAATTCAATGACACCAAAAGCCACATTAATTATTATTTTTCAATTAGGTAAACTTACCCGACAAAAAAATATAGTTTCCCATTTTGACCCATATACCAACCCTTTTGACTCTTATTCAAATTACTGTCAAACATTAAGTTTAGAATAACATGGATCCATAACTATAAGTAGTGCAAGAGGGTTTCCAAATAGACGTGTGTCTTAATAAATAATAGTGTAAGGAAGTTCTAAAAGTATAGTCGTATATAACACCTTTTTAGTCGGTTCGCGAAAGTATAGTTATCTTTACATATACATTAAACCACATCCTATAAAAATTAAATTGGTATGCTATAAGAGCTAACCCGTTGAGCGTCACCGATCTTATAACTGTTGAAGTCATATTATAGAATATTAATTGCACCTTCCCATGCTTCAACATCTCCATAGCTGGTAATAGCTTCTCGGTGTCAAAAGCATCTGAAAAGAGGCACAAGCCATATATAGAAATGTTAATTGACTCATCAACGCTACAACATATAACTACCATCAAAACAGATTAACCAATTATACCATGAAAAGTATATATGCACAACACATGCGCATATAATATCTTGTATGCAGCTCACTTTGTCTCATTTCCTAAAAACACCTGGAATCATTAAGGGATATTCAATGACATTAGAGTTGCTTGATAACAATAAAGCCAAACACAAAAAACAAATAATCTCATACCCCTTTACTACATGCAGCCTTTTTCCATAAGAAAAATAAATCACTGTTCCAAGTACTCACGTAGTCTTGAATTAATCTCCACGAGAAAAATCAAATCACTATTCCCAGTACTCACGTGGTCTTGAATTAATATCGTTTGATGACCATATGACCTCTACCTTCTCCATATCCATCCCTGCTGTTACATGGACGAACACTAACATATTACGACTAAGCCATCCAGTTATGACTATACATAGAGAGATGAAACACATCAGACTTGCTAAATTTGATTATGGACCGAACCAATATCCAGACCCAACAAAACAACAAAGTTTGAATTATCAAATTAAATATATAAAGATAACAATCACAAAAACACAAAAAACCCTTTCACATATAACAAAAACCCTTAAATCAATTTCAAACAAAATCAACAAATTACACACTAAAAATCACAACTTTTTTGGGGGTCACAATCAAAAGAGAAGAATATAACGAAAAAACTAACAGGACATACTTTTCTAGTGAACAGTAATTTTGGTCCGATATATTTTTGCCTAATGTATAATAGTTACAACAAATCCCAATTTTGAGTCGCATGCGTGTGTGAAACTAATTTGTAGATAATATAGTATAATTAAAAAGAACCTGGTAACTGAAGAAGAGGCGCTTGGTTGATTTTTGATCGATTGATGTTTTCAATCGTTTGGGTTTTTATGTTTGGAGCTCCAATTGTTGAATTAGGGTTTGAGAAGACAATAGTTTGTAAAGGACTGTATCCAAATAGTTCTATAATTTGTGGGAAGAAACGATTTAGGATTATAGGAGTTGTAAGGAAGAATGTGTTTTTTTTCTTTAAAGCTTGACAATTGACAATTTTGTACTTATGTTTCTAATAATATGGTTTGAATGTTGAATTAGAATTGGAATCGGAATAGGAACTTAAGAAAAAGTTGATTGAAATTGTGGATAAAATTGATGTGTGTTTCTTTTCCTTTTCTATTTTTAGTTTCACTTTTGACCCTTAACGTTTGTAACATCAAGCCCGCCTTTTCAAAGTTTTATTTTTTATAGTTTTGACACATGTATTTTTTTACGAAGTTTGTTGAAAAAACGAATTTGAACTCAAATATTTTGCTAAATGAAGAAATATTTATATCTTTTTTATTAAACATCTTTAAATAAAAATAATAATAATGATTAAATTATTACTTAAATAAGTATGATTTGATTTTTTTGAAATACAAATATCCCACTTGACGTTTTCTTTTACTAAGTAAAAGATATATATATATATATTACATATTCATATAAATAATCTTAAGACTAACGTGAATATTGGTATCATAATTATATATTTATTAGGACAATTTAAACCTTATTTCTCCCGAATGTTTTGTATAAGTTCTTTGCTCTTGTGCTCATTGTGTATTTTCATAAATTTATTAATGAATTTAGCAATCGAATTAAATGTTTATGTATAAATTCAAGTTTTTCGAACCGATCTCGAGCTTTACTCGAGCCAAGCTCAAGCCTAGATGATTAAAGCTCGTCAAGCTATCAAGTCAATCTCAAGCCTAGCTTATACTTTTCAAGCCAAGCTCAAACCTTGTCAAGCTCGAGCTCGGCTTGACTCGATTACGCACCTAATGAGAAATAGGCATCTTTAAATTATCAGAAGTTTTAAATAAATTAAAGTTATTGTATTTTTAGTATTAGCGAAAGTAATCTTTACCGAACAAAACTTAATAAGCATAATATGTAACACCCCCAAATTGGGTCGCAGCGGAATAAGGGTCCGGGGCGTGTTACTTCATAGATCAATAACACAAGATAAATATATAACGACCAAAAAGTCGTTTAAAACCGATACATTGGATTTAACAAAGTATTTGTTACATAAGCCCGAAGCTTCACTTGTTCACTTGTTCAAAATACAAAGATTTCTAGCCCATAACAGATATACAAAATGTAGTGCGACAAAATCTTTAATGCATGATATCCAAATCAAAACCACCAATGTATCCCTTGCACCTCGTGCTTATTGACCTCCTGAAAAACATTGCTTTAAAACGTCAACAATAATGTTGGTGAATTCATAGGTTTGATAAATCGTATATTGTAGGACCATAAGATTTCCCAAGTGTATGATAATGCAACAGATGCAGATATCATATAAATGTAATTACGTTGCCCTAAGCTCATGACACTGAAGCTCGACATAAATGAATACTATATAAATGGCCTACATTGCCCGTGATGATGTTCTAACCCGCAACATCCTATGTTCGACATGGTATACGTTCGTTTGCCCAGTGATAGCTAATCACCCGAACGGGGATGTCAATCCCAATAGATCTATTCATAACATTCGCGCTCACAATCCAGTAACTGACAGTTCATGATAATGGGCTCAACTAGGGTTATCGCTACTTAGGCAACACGTAATCATAATGTAAAACTTATCCACTTGTGTCCAATTATAAAACAGTGCATGTTTCTCACCCCAAAAACTTATAAAACAAATCATGTAAAACATATCACAGAAAATGCGTCACGATAATGATCGAGTGCAACATAATCCAATATAGGTCGTATAAGTACTAATCACATTGGGTAACTACTACCATATATAATTCTATATAGCTAATACCATCTAATTGTTTTAGTGAAATCATATTTATAAAGTTTAAACGTTTATAAAATATACCTTTTGGTAAAATGACATAACTCTTTACGTTCAAGTCTGTTTCTTGCGTTCTTATGTCCACGCTTTTAGTATTAAGACGACGTATTCAAAAAATATGACATTTTTGTATGTAATGTCCTTGATGAACAGTGAATTTTTTTACGGTTGATACCAGTTATTACTTACTTTCTTATAACTTAAATTAACGTAAAACTCGTAAACGTCGTATTTTATTCGTTATAGCTCCGTTTTTAGTGTTTCTTTCGAGCACGTCTTCGTTATTGAAAGTTCTATAAATTTATTGATGTTTTAAAAATATATGTTTCTGTCATGAATAGTAACTTTTATAAAAATAGTATTATAAAGGTATTTATTGTCGTAAACTCGCGTAATTCATAACTTCTTCGTTATTGATTGAAAAATTACGATTCTTATCAGTTTGGAATTCTAAAAATATGAGTGATCTGAGAAAAATAATAAACCTTACATATCAGTAGTATTTTATAAATTGTTTTTATAAAATTTCTTTTATAACGCGTTTAATTAACGTATAACTTGTAAATTACGTATCTTTTTCGTTATTAATCCGTTTTTCGAGTTTCTTACCTTTTTGAAATCGTCATGAGACGTACTATTTTATAAAAATATAAAAAGTATACCTTATTTTTCGAACCAAAACAGAAAGTTTGAAGGTTTGTTTTAAAAACATGTTTTAAACATGATTTTGTATTTTGTAGCTTAACCATCTTGTAACAAATCCATTACACCACTCATTATCACATGCATTACAATCCTAGGGTCCCTAAGTCCATCATTTGTCCAAATGTTTAAGATCACAAGTTCTTAACAAGTCATTTACAACACTATTACTTGTAACTTGTTAAGTAAACTTTAAAAACCCTAATTTGTATATACACTTTTTATACTTAAACCAACATGGTATAATACTTATATATCCCTTTTAACATGATATTATCAACAACATAACATGTGTAAAAGTGTACAAATCCATAATCACAAGTAAAAATCATTTTTACATGTTCAAAAGTGTCCTAATGGTGATTTTGCTATATAAAACTAACATATGCATAAATTGATAAATGTAAGGACATAAAGAGTTTTAGATGACCTTAATGAGATGTATGATGATAACCAACACAATCTAAGCCCTTGTTTAGATGAAAAACCAAAGCTTGCACACTTGAAAACCTTAGTTTTTCAAGAAAACCCTAATCTTGCAATAACTTGATTAAACCTTGCAAATGCTTAACCAACCCTTCAAAACACCTTAGGTTATCATAGGAATGATGTGTGAATGCTTGTATGGTCTTAGAAAACAAAGCCTTGAATTGTAAAAGGGGTGTTTGTAGCCGTGGGCTTATAAGAGAGAAAATGAGGGATAGTTTTTTTTATTTGTGTTAGCACAATTGTTGATGTGTATCTTATCCTTTCTTAGGAGTGCAAGACTTATATGTATAAAATCTAGTCAATAACACTATAGAAGACAAGATGAGGGTTTTAAGGAAGTCTTTGGTCAATGTATGGTTCTTGTGTAAGATAGCATGGGGTGAAAGACTAGTTGTTGAAGCTTGCTTGAAAATATAAAACTTATATAACATATGTATATATTAAGTTTGTAAAAATATCTCTGTCGATTCTTACATACATATTCAGGCCATTGTATATGTATCTAGAAGGTATTTGTGTACTTTTTATGTATTGGGTATAATTGTCGGTATCTGTTGAAGTCGTAGAAAAGTTTTGGTGGTTTCGGGTATGCCTAAACGTATTTTATCGCGAAACGTAAACACTTTACGTACACATCCAATAAAATATTCAAAATTATGACAAAGTTAATACTACTAGAAAAGATCATCAAGATTTAACTATACTTACAACAATCACCAAGATCTAACAACTACACAACTTTACAATATTTACAAATGATTTACAAGTTATGATATGGATGCAATAAGATTGCAACAACACACAAAGGTGTAATACTTCTTCACTTGATGATGGAAGTATTCTTCTTTTGCACTTAAGGAATTGAGCTTGGATCACTTGGAAACAAAGCTTAATGATTAGATGATCAAAGGATTTTAATGAGATGTGTGGGTTGTTTTAGAACAGAAAGAATGAGTGCAAAATATGAGAAAATAGTGAGGAAAAGTCCAGTATTTATAGGACAATCTGGAGGAGCGTCAGTCTATGGGCGGCCCCCTTAAAATTAAGGGGGTCGCCCGTGTATTTAAGGGGGCAGTCTTAGACTGGGAGCTCCCCAGTTTGTCTTTTGTGTAGGGGGGATTTTCTGAAATTTTTCTAGCCGTTTTAGGTCCGAAAATTTGAATTTCAAAATGTTTATTTTGAATAAAACATTTCTTTTAATTGTAGAAAATGTTTTGTAATGTTTATAAAAATGCTTACAACATTTTATAAAAGTGTGAGGTTAAATAAAAATTTTCTTTGATCATAAAATGCATTAAGCATTTATTTATTCATACCTTTAAGTGATATAATTTTTGAAATGAAAATATACTACTAATTACTTGTTTACGTTTAATTTTACATTGAACATTTTTGTATTTTGTGATTATCAAAACGTAAAGATGTGAAAATATTAATAATGTTTTTAGGCATTATTTCTATCAACACCCAATAAAATTTTAATTAAACATTTCTGGTTGATTATTTTTAGATCTATTGATGGAAGGATATAAGTAATTATGTTATCAATATAGGCAATAATAATAAAGGATATGTGGCAAAGATATTTATAGTGGTTTGGCTACAAGTTCTCCTACCTTGCCCTACTCCACTCCTCGAGTCACCTACTCGAGAGTTCGAATCCACTAGACACCAATGCTCCTTTAACCGGCGAAGAAGCCTCACAACGTCGCTTACACCTTTTAACGGTACAAAGCTAAATACCAGATTCTTCACACAGTAGAATCAAACCAACACCCGTTTACCATTTACATGACACTAAGGTATGTACCATGTTCCAACAAGGAGGAACAAAATACATTTACACTACTTGCCTTCTAGTAGGTGCCAAGTATTACACCGAGATCCATCTTAATAGATCTTTATCACAACTATTTTACACAACACTTTTCTAAATGATCCTTGTGAGAATTCGTATTTTCAGGTAAATAAATTTATTATAATCTATTCTTATTTTTACTGTTAAGTAAAAATTGTATTTTTACCTTTACCCGATTCAGCAATTTCACGTTCCTAGTCAAATTCGAATCAGACTTTGGATATTTATTCATTTTAATGTTTGAGAAATCAACAATTTCATATTTT
>BQNB010115396.1:0-15905 GCA_026074375.1 Tanacetum coccineum
AGCGGTACGGAAGGCCCATAATGCATCATCTAACTTATCGGACCATAAAGCACGATTTTCACCTACGGTCCTTTCTAAAATACGTTTTAAACCACGATTTGAAACCTCCACTTGTCCACTCGTTTGTGGATGATACGCGGTAGACAGACGGTGGGTAACTCCATACTTAAGCATGACTTTTGCGAATTGGTCATTGCAAAAGTGAGTACCGCGATCACTAATTATAGCACGACGAGTTCCAAATCGGGCAAAAAGAGATTTAAAAAATTTAACAACAACTCGAGCATCATTAGTGGGGAGCGCTTTTACTTTAACCCATTTAGACAAAGAGTCTACGGCTACGAGAATGTACTTTTTCCCTCGAGAAGACGGGACGGTCCCATAAAATCGATGCCTCACACGTCAAAGATCTTGCATACTTGAATTGCATTTTAAGGGCATTTCATCCTTTTGCGATATTTTTCCTTGATGTTGACATGAGTCATAAGACTTAACCATGTCGTGGGCATCGCGGTAAATTGTCGGCCAATGAAAGCCGGAATCAAAGACTTTTTTTGTGGTGTAGTTGGCACCATGATGTCCCCCGGTGGGTCCATTATGGCAAGCCGTGAGGATATCAACGGCTTCTTGGCCGTGAACACATCATCTATTCATTTGATCCGCACAAATCCTAAACAAGTAGGGGTCGTCTCAGAAATAATGCTTAACATCTTTAAAGATTTTTTTTGTTGGGACGACATCCCTTTAATCACAAAATTCCCCGCATGGTAATTTGCAAAATTGGCAAACCATGGGGTACTATCATCACCACGAAAGATAACCATACCAAGTGTCTCAAGAGGAAATGTTTGTAATTTCCTTGTTCTCGAGAACATCGTGGTGGGGATTTTCAAGTCTTGATAAGTGGTCGGCCGCGAGATTCTCCGCTCCTATTTTATCACGAATAATGACATCAAATTCTTGAAGTAGGAGAATCTACCGGAGCAATCTCGGCTTAGCATCTTGCTTGGCAAGAAGATATTTGAGAGCCGAGTGGTCCGTATACACTATGGCTCTTTATTTAAGGACTAAGTAGGCCCAGAATTTATCGTAAGCATCACCACGGCTAATAATTCTTTTTCCGTAGTAGTTGTCAATGTGCTTGAGCTCCATCAGGGTTTACTAGCAAGAGTATAGGCTGAAATTGTTTTGTATTACGTTGCCCATAGAACTTCCTCATACCGCGTAATCACTTGCATAACACATAATTTCACTGATTGGTACCCAATCGGGGCAACTAAAAGCGGAGATTCTTTAACTTCTTTTCTAAGTATATTAATGATCTTAACATATTCTTTCGAGAAGATGAAAGGGGTATCTTTTTCAAGAAGATGGGTCATCGGCGGGCGATTTTAGAAGAAATCTTGTATTTAAATATCGACGATTGAACCCCAGTGTGCTAAAATTCGAATTGCCTTTAAAGAAGTCGGATGAGGGAGTTTAGCTATAACATCAACTTTAGCTCTGTCGACCTCAATCCTGGACTTTGAAATCTTATGGCCGAGGACAATGCCCTCTTTTATCATGAAATGGCACTTCTCCCAATTTAGAACTAAGTTTGTGTCTTCGCACCGTTTTAGCATTTTGTCTAAATGGGAGAGGCAAGACGAGAAAGAATCCCTAAAGACCGAGAAATCGTCCATGAAGACTTCCATTGTTTCCTCGATCATGTCGTGGAAAATGGCCATCATGCACCTTTGGAACGTGCCCGGAGCATTACATAAGCCGAAAGGCATACGTCGGTAGGAAAACGTCCCATAAGGGCAAGTAAAGGTAGTCTTCTCTTGGTCTTGCGGGTCAATCGGAATTTAAAAATATCTGAAAAATCCATCTAAAAAGCAATAGTATTCGTTCCCTGCTAAACGTTCTAGCACTTGGTCCATGAAAGGCAACGGGAAATGGTCTTTATGAGTGGCATCATTAAGCTTTCGGTAATCAATACAAACGCGCCATCCCGTAACTAATCTAGTGGGTATTAACTCATTGTCTTTGTTTTCAACACAGTTATGCCACCCTTTTTAGGCACACAATGAACGGGGCTCACCCACGGGCTATCAGAGATAGGGTAAATCAATCCAGCATCAAGGAGTTTGATAACTTCCTTTTTGATAACCTCATGAATTTTTGGATTCACCCTTCTTTGATGTTGAACCACCGGTTTGAAATCGTCTTCCATTAAGATCTTGTGAGTACAAAAACTAGGGTCGATACCCTTAATGTCGGAAATTTTCCATGCGATGGCCTGTTTGTGTGACTTAAGAACCTTTAAAAGGGAGGCTTTCTCTTCATTTTTTAACTCTTTAGAAATTATGATGGGTAATTTATTGGTTCCTTCTAAAAATACATATTCTAAATGAGACGGTAAATCCTTAAGCTCAAGTTCTGGTGGTTCTTCGATTGAAGGCTTCGTCATAGTAACATCAACTTGCTTAAGGTCGTTATTCTTCATCAGAAGGAGAGTCGGAGAAGGATCTTCATTCAACAATTTCTCAAGGTAAAGAATATCTCCTTCCGTGTCGTAGTAATCGTCATCCAAATTAGAAAGTTCTTCCAGTGTACGTAGAAAAGTCTCAATCTCTTCCAAGGTAAAATCTTCTCCTTCAAAAGGAGTGAACAAGGGGGAAGAAGAAGCGATGATAGGATCCGAAGGAGTGGGATTGCCACCTGTCGAACTATCTGAAAATCCGAGCACTTCTTGAGCATACTCTTCACAAGCAACGTCTATGACATTGACTTGATTAACCGTTTCATAATTACGGGAGTATCTTGGAGTTTTCCCAACTTTAAACGTAATGGCTTCATCATCAACTCAAAAAGTTAATTCTTCACCATAAACATCGATTAAAGCTCTTGCTGTCCTCAAGAAAGGTCTCCCGAGGATGAGAGGAACCCGAGGATCAACATCGTAACCAACTACAATGAAGTCAGCCAGAAAATAAAACTTTCCTACTTTCACAAAAATATCTTCGGCGACACCATTCGGATGAGCGACCGATCGGTCTGCGAGTTCGAGTGTCATTCGGGTCGAAGTGAGTTCTAGGAGCGAAAGCTTCTTCCACACGGAAAGAGGCATTAGATTAATACTAGCGCCAAGATCTGCCAAGGCTAAGCACTCATCTAGCTCTGGAAAATCACACGAAATGAGAAATTTGTCAAGGTCCCTAAGTTTTTTGGGCAACTTTTTTAGGAGCACCGCCGAGCAATTTTCATTTAACTAAGTATTTGCTAATTCGAACAACTTTTCCTTATTACTTAGAAGACTCTTAAACGTAGAATCAAACTTTGGCATATGAAGAAGAGCATCCGCGAAGCTAATATCGAAGTGTAATCTTTGAAATATTTGAAGAAACTTCAACATCTGATTATTAGCTTTTTCACGGAGCTTTTGGTCGTTAAGCCTCGAAGGATAAGGTATTGATGGTTTAGGTTTAGGCTTCGGAGCAACTTTGGGCTCCGAAATCGGGTCTTTGACAACCGAAGGTTAGACGTGTGCGGTACTTCCTAAACTTGTATTTTGCACCTTTTCCTTTGTCACCTCGGTTTCAGGTTCCACTTCCTTTGGGAGGGGAGAAGGAGTAGGTGGAATCGTAGGTCCATCATAAGCAACACCTCTTCGGGTGGTAATAGCTTTCACATCACCTCTTGGGTTAGCAACGGTATTACTAGGAAGTGATCCCAAACCCGAGAAATTTTGATTTTGCATATTAGTTAATATGTTCATTATTTGATTGTTTTGATTTTCTATCTTATTGGTTCTTGCATCGATCATAGATTTGAACTCATTTCGCAATTCCGTCTTCATGTTAGTCATGTGAGTTTGCATTGCTCTCAAAGTAGCTTCATTACTCTTTATGTAGTTCGTTAACTCATTCGAAGGACCAACTTGAGCTTGATAATTCGGGGCATGAAAATTCGGAGCTTGATAATTGTTATCTCCTTAATTGAAGTTTTGCCCTCTTCCTTGATTGTTCAGAGCTTGATAATTCGGGGCTTGAAAATTCCCTTAATTTTTATTGTATCGGTTTTGATTATTTTGCACATTCGGTTGATTAAAACTGGGTGGTCCGAGGTAATTATTCGAGCGATAGCTAAGCAAATTACGGTTACCTTGTGGTTGGTAGGAATTACCCCCTAAATTATGGTTACCCGTAGTAGCATAAGCGGCATCTTGAGTGTAGCCATCGGCGGCTGGGCACTCGGTAAAGGAATGGGGACCACCATAAGTCTCGCATTTCGTATCAACAGATTTGATCGTTTGTATTTGTCTCACCATCTCTACAAAATTCTTATTCATCATTTCCAATTGTCGAACAACTTTCGGACTCTCGGTAGTAGTAGAAGAGATATTCTAGACGTCTCATCGATCCGAGTTCGGAAGTGTCCCAATGGTTAGTGTGACGGTCATGTTCCTTCTGTTCAATTGTAACATTCTTCCGTGTGTCCTTTTGACATAAAAGTTCCCTCCCCCCGCGCAGCGTGAATGGTGTCCCGATGACTTAATGTCAAACCATTGTAAAACATATCAATTTGTGTAACTAAAAGCATGTTATGGTTAGGACACCTATCAATGGATAATTTATAACGCTCCCATGCCTCGAATAATGATTCGTGCGGTTTTTGTTCAAATTTTCTGATCTCGTTCCTTAATTTAGTCACCATTGAAGGAGGAAAATATATTCAGAAGAAAATTTCCTCAATATATCGTCAAAAGGTGGATTGGAATTCCTTTGGAAGCGACATACCATGCATAGCATGATGCGTCAAGGAATATGGAAAAAGAGATAAACAAAGGGCGTCATCGGAGACCCTATTTTGTTTCATATGTTGAGTAATTTCCAAAAATTTATCAATATGAATGGGCTGAGCATTTATACCCATGGCAACATTCTTCTTCTTGCAATACCTTGCCTTGTGCCCAACCTTTCCACACTTGTGGCACTTGATAGTACATGGACCAACATGGCGAGTAAAACAACGTTCACACAGAGGAAGTGATCCAGCAGACACCTTTCCATCAGTAGGAGCAGTAGTCATAGCTCGCGTGTTCCCTTGCTTTTGGTTATTCTGTGAAGTTTGGCGTGAGTTGTCCTTATGGTTGCTCTTACCACTACTATTCCTACTTTGAAAGCTCTCCCACTTTCGCTTCTTTCCTTCCAGAATCCTTTCATCTCTAGCTTGCGATTTTTGTTCCATCAACTTATGAGCCATACGCACAGCTTCGTTCAAATTGGCAGGCTTAGAAGAAGTGACTTCGCCCTTGATGTTCTCAGTCAATCCTCGGATGTAAGCATCAACCTTCACACTTTCTGGCTCAACCATCCTTGGACACATCAAAGCTAACTCATTGAACCTTTCAGTATAAGCAACAATGTTATACTCCTTGACCTTCAGGTTCCACATTCATGCTCCATTCTTTGCAGTTCTTCTATCGGACAAAACTCTATAGTCATCAGTTGCTTCATTTCAGTCCAAGGCATTTGGTTCACATTCTTTAAACCCATGGTTGCAACCTTAGCATCCCACCAAGTTAAAGCAGGTCCTTGCAGTGTTGCAGCAGCAAACTTAACCTTCTTGCCCTCTGCACATTCACTGATTCCAAAAACACTCTCAGTTTTCTTGAACCATCTTCGTAATTCGACAGCTCCCTCAGTACCATGAAAAACAGTAGGATTGCACTTCATAAACCCAGCAAAAGTGCACTCACGAACAACAGGTGCGGCATCTTGACCCCTAACTAGTACAGATCCTCTAGCATCATTTTCAGCATTTGCATGTCTTGCCCGCTCAGTAGCGATAGCAGCATCGACACTTTCCTTGATCATTCGACGAATGACAACTTGAGTCAAATGTGCAGACTTTAGAGGCATGATTCTGTCATGTCACACCAAAAACAATCTGATAAGCATTCATAACATGATATACTCATAACATGGTACAATGACAAATCAATCGCAATAAACGATAACGGAAATTTTAAAAACGCGACTAAAACCTAAATTATTAAATTTTAACCCTAAAAATGTAAATTTAATTTCTAACAGTCCTAAATGATTAAAAATAATTTTGGAAAAAAGAATTAATTTTTTTTTCACTTTTATTTAATTTTTTATGAATTAAAAACTATTTTAAAATCTAGCAAATAATAAAAATACTAAAACTAATTTAAAAAAAAATCTGAAAAAATTTACTATAATAAATAAGGACTAATACTAGATAATGGTAATAGAATTTCCGATAACATCTTGCAATAAGCGGCTAAACAGCTGAAAAAGCTTCTAAGCTTAAACTGAAAAACAACCCTTAAATACCAAGTGGCCCAGGGTCTAACAGAAAAGACCCAAAGGCGCAATGGTAAGAGTGTGTGCGTAAAGGAGATGTCACAGGTTCGAACCCTGTAACCTTTCTTTTTGATAAAACATTTTTTTTTCTTTTTAAACAGCTAATCTATAAGTCAAAATAAGCAACTTTTGTAAAACAACTTTTTCTACAACTTACTAATAAGCTAGATTAAGCAAGCTTAAAACTGACAGAATGACTAAATTCATTTATAAGACTTTTTAAGTTAAACTGTTATGATATTTAAGACTCAATAAGCAAATAAAAAGCTAATAAGTTAAGAACAACTAACTTCTTAGTCCTAATAAGCTAATGAGAGTAGAAATCCACTAACAATTTGAGCTCAAAAGTTCTCAGAAGCTAAAAGAAAAATAGGCTTACTCAAACAGTTTTAAAAGGGAAAATGACCAAATTTAAGCTAAGATTAAAACAAAATAAGCACTTGGAGATAGGTAAGGACTATAAACAGATTGAGCTTAACATCCAAGGAACACATAAAATCTAGATTTAAGAAAATTGGTTTAGAAATAAGCTAGAAAAAAGGACTTGAAAAAGTGACAGATTAACTAATATCTTTTTGGCTTTTTTTGAAGTTTGAAAATGGCAATTTGCAGCCCTATTTTTAAGCTAGAAAAAGTTAATGTGAAAACTCAAAAACTAAAAACAGATCAAGCTTGATGTCTAATGAGCTTATTCTTTCAATATCAGACCCTAAAATAAACTTAATCAAATCTAAAAATGCTATTGAAAATTAGCTTTTGGAACTTTGAAAATTAGACTTAAGAACTTAGACAGAATTTTGACTTAAAAACAACATGGCAATGGCACACTAATACTAACTCATTCTACTGCATCTGGAACCAATAACAAGCATGAAAACAACACCTAAATGCCATAAATCAAGATCTAAGCTAACAAGCAAATATATCAAACTAAAATTCCACAGATTCCAACCATGCATACAATAAACCTTAAACTTGATTTGTGGACTTTAAAAACTTGTAAAAACTGACTTTAGGACTAAATTAAGGCTAGTTAAAATTTATTAAAAGGCCAAAGTGGCTTAGGCAGCACTAACAAGTGTTAGTGCTGCTTGTGCCAAACACCCCTTAAAATCTAGTTTTCCATTTTTAGGCTACAAAAGAGTGAATTAAGCTAAGATTTGTAAAAACAGATATAGTATTAAGCAAATAAAGGTCAAATAAGCACAAACCAACAAGAAATAAGCACAAATAAGCTAACTAATAAACAAACAGTAATTAAGCTAAAATTAAATGAAAATGGGAAATTAGAACTAGTACCTTGATTCCAGCCAAACATGGATCTAATTATTCTCTTTAGAGCTTATCTACAAGCTCTAGCTTATCAGAGATAAGCTAGTATTGTTCATAAGCCCATCCATGTTTGGCTTATCATCTAAATTAAAAGCTGAGGTATTTTAGGGGGGATTAAAGTGAATATCTAAACTCAGTTAAGCTTGTGAGGGCTTAACTGAATGCAAGCAAGCTTTTGAAGAAATTGAAGAGTTTTTTTTTTTCTTTTAGAACTTATTAGGAGATTAGAACTTATTTAAACCAGTAATTGCATTAAAGAAAAACTTGAAATAGAACACTAGAATTAAATCAAACTAAATTTTATTGAGTAACAAAATGGTTACAATGCTTGGAAAAGAAAGTTACAAGAAAATTAAGCTGAAAACAACTAGAATCTACTAAATTACGAAAAAGCTTCAGCTAAAAATCTACATATCTCATTTGTATGATCCAAGCCTCTATTTATAGAGGGTAAGGGAACCTTCTAGGCCAAGGAGGAGCGTCCTATTCTTCAATCTCGACCCTCTAATTATAACCACCTCATAATCATCATCTTTTAAGCTGTTGGATCCTTTACACGCACCATTAGCCAATCAAACTGCTAGGGATTGCCAGTGTGGCTATAAAGGGTGTCAAAGGGTGTCAGGGATAAGGCTTCTAGAAGTACTCATGAGTGTGGATAGCGTGTGGGTGAAAATGATGGATTTACCATGTGTTATTTGGGAGGGAGGGAAAAATGGAAACGATATACAGTAGTTACTTTGACCCTGGCCTTTGAATTTTGAATACGGGTTATAAGAGAAGTGGGGATGGGCTTGGATTTTGGACTTGGGCCATGGATTAGGTTTTAGTGGATTGGATTTATAAGGTGATTGTAGGGCTTTTAAAATTAGGCTTAAGAACTAATGGGCTGACCCGGCCCATTTAAATGGGTACGGGTTGGCCTGTTAAGGATGTATACGCCCATTCCCGTGCTCGGTTTTGTCCGTTTTGCTTTGTTTTTGTCCTTTTGTGCAATATCCGTTACCTGCAAGACACAATTCACAATACAAACGAATACAATGCATTTTTCTGTATTTATTGGTCATTATTGGTCTTTTTAGCTCGTTTTATTAGGTAAAAGGTATGTGTATTTAAGCACATACCAAAATCCCCCATACTAAGCTATTGCCGTGTCCTCACGCAATGTCATAAATACACACTTAGAAAACCAAAAATTTCAACCCCCTTAGACTAATTACCTCGAAAAGTAGCTAAGTGTTCATCTAAGGGGATTAAGAAATCACTAGTTTTGAAAAGCCCCCCGTTTTACCATTTTTATGCATTTATTATTATCATTCATACATATCATAACTTAAAGGATCACAGAACAAGAAACACAAGGATAAATTCATCTTTCTTGAGTTTTTACCCGCCCCAAACCAAGCTTAAAAACGAAATCATTGTTTAATACAAGTTAAGATGCTAACACTACTCATAAAAGCTAATTGTGTACGCATAGCTACTTTCCGCTCCCTTATTCCTAAATCCTCTAAAGATTTTATTATTATTATTGGTGACAAATAAATTAAATCCTTATTCAAATAAAGTAAACCCGGTTTAGACCACAATTAGTTTGAAATCCTTTCCTAAAGAGACGATATGGTGAGAATAAGGTCCACATTAAGGTTCTAATTTCGCATGATTTAGGGGTTATCCTTTTTATTTCATCTGAAACAACTCAACTACGAGTCCAGAGACGGAGGCTTTATTTAGATAACCCCGGAGTCAAAATTTGGCTTTATTATTATTATTAATATTATTGCAACATTATTAAACCTCGGTCCTTTAAACAACTGCCACATCGGTATGCGAGCCGACCATGGTCCAGGAGTCTTATTTCGACCTCGGTGATCCTCGACCTTTTTGAAGGCTGCAACATCGGTTGTGAGCCGGCAAGATGCAGCAAACTTTTATCAGTCTCAGATTATTACTATGTGCCTTATTTAGAAGACTGTCACATCGGTTGTGAGCCGGCAAGAGGCAGTAAACTTTTATCAGCCCACAGTTTTTATTATTATTATTACCTCCACCCTTTAAATGACTACCACATCGGTTGTGAGCTGGTAAGAGGTAGTGGTCTTATTTCGGCTTCGGTTTATTACATAACTATTATTATTATAGCCAAATTTCAAATCATGTGGTCTTTTAACTACCTAGACAACAGTAGCGAGCCGTCAGGAATCAGTAGCCTATTTCCTCACAACACTGACAAAACCTCGATATGTACCTTACTTTCACCAGAAGGAATCTCTACAAAGTGACTTAAACTAAGAATCGCAAAAACCAAAGCAACTTTATTTATTCAACAATTATATAACGTTTATTAAGCCGATGGGAGCAAAAAGCCACAATTAACCTCTATGATCCGGAAAGAGATCCAACTACTCTATGTTTAGCATCTAACTTATATAAAACTCTATCATTTCTCGTTCTTTGCAAATTTAAAATCTTTAATAAAAAGATCCGCGAATGCTTAGTCTAATAAAACAAGCTTTGCAAATTTAAAGTCTATCATGGAAACTTGCAAACTCTTGGCTTTTTATAAGCTAGAATTCGCGTTTTAAAGCTTTTTGTATAAAAGACTAGCAAAAGCTTAAATTTATATAAGTTAAGGGGCAAGCTAGAGCGCAACATGCTCGATCAAGTCAATTTTTTTTTAAATCTATGTGTCAAACACTTATTTTATTTTTGAAAATTTTTAAATTTTGGCATATTTTTGCTATTTTTGGTGGCAAGACAGGGTTACGTGAAGACAAGACAAATGCAAGTAAGATCAAATCAAAAGATCCCCACATACTAGAACTACACATTGTCCTCAATGTGAGACTGTCACCCCCATACTAATTTCAAGGCATAATCTAAAATATTAAGGGGTCTCTACGCAAATCTAAAGCCGTTTATTAATTATGCTAATAGATAAACGTGAATCAATAAGATCTAGGATATCGGATTCCCATATATAAGCATGTGAAGGATTGAAGATCGAGTGAACGATGGACAAAACCACGAGCACGAGAGTCTTTATAATCCAAGCAATCCTGGACATAAAACACGAAACACGAGAAAGGAAGAGGCGAGCCTCCTCACGTCACACTTATTAATAAATATTATACTAATATACTACTACTAGGGATAAGCATGGGTTGCCACCCACAAAGCGCTTGTTTTTGTTAACTGAGTCACGAGCCTGACTCGACCCTGAATTTAGTGGTCCATGGGAAAAGTTTGGAGATCCGGGACAACCATCGGTTTAAGATAGTGTTTAAGTCTATGGCCGTTCACCTTGAAATTTGGTCCGTTGGTTTAAGATAACTCAATGGTTCCATAAGGGAAAGCTTGAGCAACGATGAACGGTCCGGTCCAACGGGGTTTTGCTTTTTTTCCAAGAAAATCTTTAATCGAGAATTGAAGAGAAGAACTCGATCACCAACGTTGAAGACGCGGTTCTTAATCTTGGAGTCATGAATCTTCTTTGTTTTCTCTTTGTAGATTAAAGAGTTCTCGTAAGCTTAATCTCGAAGTTCATTTAATTCATTCATTTGAACTTTTCGGTGATCACCCGCGGTCTTAAGGTCAAAATTACAATGCTTTAAGGCCCAATAAGCCTTGTGTTCAAGTTCGATAGGAAGATGGCAAGCCTTTCCGTACACAAGCTTATAAGGAGTGCACCCAATGGGTGTCTTGAAAGCGGTACGGAAGGCCCATAAAGCATCATCTAACTTATCGGACCATGAAGCTCGGTTTTCGCCTACGGTCCTTTATAAGATATGTTTTAAACCATAATTTGAAACCTCCACTTGTCTACTCGTTTGTGGATGATACACGGTGGAAAGATGGTGGGTAACTCCATACTTAAGCATGACCTTCACGAATTGGTCATTGCAAAAATGAGTACCGTGATCATTAATTATAGCACGAGGAGTTCCAAATCGGGCAAAAAGAGATTTTAAGAATTTAACGACAACTCAAGCATCATTAGTAGGGAGCGCTTTTGCTTCAACCCATTTAGAAAAGTAGTCAACGACCACGAGAATGTACTTGTTCCCTCGAGAAGACGTGAACGGTCCCATAAAATTGATGCCCCACCCATCAAAGATCTCGCATACTTGAATTGCATTTTGAGGCATTTTATCTTTTTGCGAGATTTTGCCTTGACGTTGACATAAGTCACATGACTTTACCATGTCATGGGCATCGCGATAAATTGTCGACCAATAGAAATCGGAATCAAATACTTTCTTAGCGGTGTAGTTCGCACCATGATGTCCCCCGGTGGGTCCATTATGGCAAGCCGTGAGGATATCAACTAGGGATGGCAACGGGTCGGGTTCGGGGCGGATTTTAGGGTACCCGTACCCGCACCTGTTTATTATATCCACACCCGTATCCGCCCCATTACCCGTTGGGTACCCGATTAATATTATCCATTGGTTTTTCGGGTTTCCCCGCGGGTATCGGGTATACCCAATTGATATTTTATAGAAAAATAACGGGTATCAAGATTAAGTCACATTAAAATCCATCGAAAAAATAAAGCAAAACACCCTCGTATATTTAAATTTTTTAAAAGTTAAAGAAAACAAATACCGTATCCACGATTTAGCACTTTCGAATAATTAATGTACAATATTCAAAAGTATTAAATAATAGAAATAGTTATATAAAAATAAAATGGAAGAACTTATATATAATAATATATATACTTTAATTAATTATAATAAAAATAAAGCGGGTACGAATTCGGGTAAACGGATATGGGTACGGGTACGGGTAATCGGGGCGGGTATTACTAGAACTCATCACCGAACCCGTACCCGGCTAAATTGTTTTATCAATACCCGAACCCGCATCCGAACCCGTCAACCTGCCCCCAAACCCGACCCAACCGGTCCGGGTTTCTGTTTTCCCCGCCGGTTTCAGGTGTTTTTGCCATCCCTAATATCAACGGCTTCTTGGCCGTGAACACATCATCTAATCACTTGATCCACATAAATCTTAAACAAGGAGGGGTCATCCTAAAAATAATGCTTAACATCCTTAAAGAACTTGGGACGACATCCCTTTTACTACAAAATTTCCCGTATGGTAATTTGCAATGTCGGCAAACCATGAGGTACAAAAATCACCATGAAAAGTTATCATTCTTAAGGTCTCGAGAGGAAATGTTTCATTAATTTCTTTTTTCTCGAGATCACCTTGATGAGGATTTTCTAATCTAGACAAGTGGTTGGCCTCGAGATTCTCCACTCCTTTTTTTATCACGAATAATGACATCTAATTATTAGAGTAGGACAATCCACCGGAGCAATCTCGGCTTAGCATCTTGCTTAGAAAGAAAATACTTTAGAGCCGAGTGGTCCATATACACTATGGTCTTTGATATGACTAAGTAAGGTCAAAATTACTCGAAAACATACACCACGGATAATAAATCTTTTTCTGTAGTAGTGTAATGTGCTTGAGCATCCGTCATGGTCTTACTTGCATAGTGTATAGGCTAAAAATGTTTGGTCTTACGTTGCCCCAAGACTGCACCTACCGCATAATCACTAGCGTCGCACATAATTTCAAATGGTAGGTCCCAATCGGGGGCAACTAAAATTGGGGCTTCGGTTAACTTTTTCTTAAGTATATTAAACGCTTCAATACATTCTTTTGAGAAAATAAACAGGGTTTCTTTTTCAAGAAGATGGGTCATCGGCCGGGCGATTTTAGAAAAATCTTGAATAAATCGACGATAGAACCCGGCGTGACCTAAAAAACTTCGAACGCCTTTAACGGAAGTCGGATGAGGGAGTTTAGCTATAACATCAACTTTAGCTCTGTCGACCTCAATCCCGGACTTTGAAATCTTATGTCCTAGAACAATGCCTTCTTTTACCATAAAATGGCATTTCTCCCAATTTAGAACTAAGTTGGTGTCTTCGCACCGTTTTAGCATTTTGTCTAAATGGGAGAGGCATGAAGAGAAAGAATCCCCGAAGACCGAGAAATCGTCCATGAAGACCTCCATTGTTTCCTCGATCATGTCGTGGAAAATGGCCATCATGCACCTTTGGAACGTGCCCGGAGCATTACATAAACCGAAAGGCATACGTCGGTAGGCAAACGTCCCATAAGGGCAAGTGAAGGTGGTCTTCTCTTGGTCTTGCGGGTCAATAGGAATTTGAAAATATCCCGAGAAACCATCTAAAAAGCAATAGTATTCGTTCCCTGCTAAACGTTCAAGCATTTGGTCCATGAAAGGCAACGGGAAATGGTCTTTACGAGTAGCATCATTAAGCTTACGGTAATCAATACAAACGCGCCATCCCGTAACTAACCTAGTAGGAATTAACTCATTATCTTCGTTTTCAACTACGGTCATGCCACCCTTCTTAGGCACACAATGAACGGGGCTCACCCACAGACTATCGGAGATAGGGTAAATCAATCCGGCATCAAGGAGTTTGATAACTTCCTTTTTGATAACCTCATGAATTTTTGGATTCACCCTTCTTTGATGTTGAACCGCCGGTTTGAAGTCATCTTCCATTAAGATCTTGTGAGTACAAAAACGAGGGTCGATGCCCTTAATGTTAGAAATTTTCCATGCGATGGCCCGTTTATGTTAATTTAAAACCTTTAAAAGGGCGGCCTTTTCTTTATCTTTTAGTTCTTTAGAAATTATGACTGGTAATTTATCTGTTCCTTCTAAAAATGCATATTCTAAATGAGAAGGTAAATCCTTAAGGTCGAGTTTCGGTGGTTCTTCGATTTAAGGCTTTGTCAAAGTAACATCAACTTTCTTAAGGTCGTTATTCTTCATCGGAGGGAGAGTCGGAGACGGGTATTCATTTAACAATTTTTCAAGGCAAAGAATGTCTCCCTCCGTGTCGTAATAATCGTCATCTAAATTAGAAAGCTCTCTGTGTACGTAGAAAAGTCACAATCACTCCAGATAAAATCTACTCCTTCAAAAGGAGTAAATGAGGGGGAAGAAGAATCAATGATAGGGATACCGAAGGAGTGGGATTGCCACAGTTGAACTATCTTGAAAATCCAAGCACTTCCTTGAGCATACTTCTCACACAAGCAACGTCCAAAGACATTAACTATCCGAAAATCCAAGCACCTATTGAGCATACTCCTCGCATGCAACGTCTATGATATTGACTTGATGAACCGTTTCATCATAATACTTGTGGGAGTATCTCAAAGTGTGCCTGACTTTAAACGTAATGGCCTCATCATTGACTCGAAGAGTCATTTCTTCACCGTGTATATAGATTAAAGCTCGTGCCGTCCTCAAGAAAGGTCTCCCGAGGATGAGAGGAACCCGAGGATCAACATCGTAATCAACTACAACAAAGTCGGTCGGGATATAAAACTTTCCTACTTTTACAAAAACATCTTCGGCAATACCTTTCGGATGAGCGACCGATCGGTCTGCGAGTTCGAGTGTCATGCGAGTTGGAGTAAGTTCCGGGAGCGAAAGCTTCTTCCATACGGAAAGAGGCATTAGATTGATGCTAGCGCCAAGATCGGCCAAGGCTAAGCACTCATCTAACTCCGGAAAATCACACGAGATGAGAAATTTGCCGGGGTCTCCAAGTTTTTCGGGCAACTGTTTTAGGAGCACCGCCAAACAATTTTCATTTAACAGAGTATTTGCTAATTCGAACAACTTTTCCTTATTACTAAGTAAACTCTTAAACGTAGAAGCAAACTTCGGCATATGAAGAAGAGCATCCGCAAAGCTAATATCGAAGTGTAATCTTTGAAAGATTTGAAGAAACTTCAACATTTGATTATTAGCTTTTTCACGGAGCTTTTGGTCGTTAAGCCTTGAAGGATAAGGTATCGACGGTTTAGGATTAGGCTTCAGAGCAACTTCGAGTTCCGGAATCAGGTCTTGGACAACCGGAGGTTGGACGTGTGCGGTACTTTCTAAACTTATAGTTTGCACCTTGTCCTTTGTTGCCTCAGTTTCACGTTCCACTTCCTTCGGGAGAGGAGAAGGAGTAGGTAGAATCGTGGGTCCATCATAAGAAACACCACTTCAGGTGGTAATAGCTTTCAAATCACCTCTCGGGTTAGCAACGATATTACTAGGAAGTGATCCCGAACCCGAGGGATTTTGCTTTTGCATATTAGTTAACATGTTCATTATTTGATTGTTTTGATTTTCTATCT
>BQNB010115397.1:0-21567 GCA_026074375.1 Tanacetum coccineum
TTGGAATGGTAACAATATACCTTCCTTAGCATTTATCACACGAAAAACACCACGATTAACCAGCCAATCAAGCCCAAAAATGAATTTTATTTAGGACCAAAATGAGCTCGAATTTGATGCTTTTAACCACAAGAATCAACCACGAATCCACACGTAGCTCTGATGCCAATTGTAGGATCCCGTAACACTTCACTTCATAGAATCAAACACGAAATTAGAACTAGAAAGGAGAAAGAAAGATGAGTTGTTCTAGAGAGAGAAAGAAGAGAGAGAGATGAGAGAAAAGAGAAATGGAATTATATTAGAAAATGAACAACTAACTTTTCCAAGTGGAAAAGTTCCTTATATACCCCGACATATAAAAGTGACGCGCGGGATATTTAACTAGGACCCGGGCTCGGGTTTTGCTTGAGATTAAACCCGAAACATATACAATATTAGATTATCTATCGAGCCCGATTCCCGATATTATCCTATTACAACATTAACTAATTAAATATCGAAGCTCCATCGTAGAGTGACCGAACTTCCTTGTTCGACTCAATAAATTGAGGCTAACACTAATCCTTAACTTTTCGAGGAATCCTTCATCAGTGGTTGTGAATGACTGATTTTTTCAATCTTTTCGATCTTGGTTCCGTAGGAGCAAGTCAGAAAGTAGAAAAGGGAAGTTTCATGAAAACCTATCACCACTTAATAATCCCTTGAGCAGAGAAGAACAATGGTCTCGTGTCAATAAAGAACCTTTACTACCACCATCAACTAGAAGGATGCCCGACAGGCCTAAAAAGAAAAGGATCAGAGACACAACTAAGACGAGGATTGTTCAAGGCAATCATAGGCTGCAAAAAAAATAGAAGTACGACGACTTGTAGTTTATGTAAGGAAGTAGGTCATAATAGGAGAAGTTGCTCTCGTAAAAAGGTAGTCCTTTAACTGTATATATTAGTTTGTCTACTTAAGTCGTCGATATAAATGTCGTTTTACTAACATATATTTTCTTGCTTTTATAGGATGACAATGACTTGTTGCCTAAAACAAGTAGCGTTTTGCCTAAACAAAGTGTTGCATAAGCTGATTAAAGTAAATCAAAATGTATTTATGCAAAAACCCAAAATAAAAAGAGAATCGATCCTAAGGTCGTACCGACTACTTCTGCTACACCCAATGTAGGAATTGAAGTGAACCCACAGAGAAGTCAATTCAATAAACTATAATACTTAGACGATGAGATGCGTTCTTTTTTTTATCTAAAAGGTTCTTTTGTTCACATTATGTTGGCTTGTACGCAATGAGATTCTAAAAAACTTGACTGTGATATTCATTTTCTATGCAATGCTGAAAACTTTTGCATAGTCTGGTTGGTTTGTTATTTATCTATTACATATACATTACTCATTTACTCATGGGATGCTAGTTTATTATGCATATTTGGCTAAATAGTTTGTTCTAAAGGTTAATGTTTGCATTATTAGTGTAAAAACATTAGTTTATGCAGCAAATGTCAAAAAAGGTTTGCTTATGTCGCTGTGTAAATAATATGGATTTCACATATGTAGTAAGATTAAGACCCACGAAAGTCAATATGATTTTGGTTATGTTTTGATTATAATATTAATGATGATGAAATAAGAGAATCATCCATCAGTTATGATTTCGAAAATATCTTGAGATTGTTCTTTTATGTATTATTGCTTAAAAGGGTATATTAGGTATTACATATTGATAATAGAATTCTTATTATTTTGATTTTTTAAAAGAAGGGTATGTCTGTCAATTTACTATATTCTGGTGTGATTTTCGCAGGATTTGGTATGAGTAAAAAGAAAGATATACTTACACAGCCTATAAATAAAATTTTAAAGATTAGCGGCCTTAATGAGAAAAGTTTAAAACTTTGGTGGCCTCGATGTACAAAATCCCTTTCTTTTATAAGGGTAAACTAAAAAAATGTCCACGTGGTTTCCTAAAATTGTACTCCTAGCTATCCAATTTTTTTTGTTACAAATATCGTCATCGCGGTTCACAAAAAGTTACAATCGCTGCCACTAAACTTTATTGTTCATTAACATTTGTTACATTTTCTCGTTAAGTCGACACACGTGCAACTCACGTGAGGGCTTTTAGGTCATTGTATTGTTCACTCTTACTCCACTTGCATTGTGGTTTCTGAGAAGGTCTATTTTAGGGATGAAATTTTCAATCATCTATATGTTTTATAAATTTTCACCACATATTTTAGCCAAAAACATTAACCTTTATTACCTCCATCGATCAATTCACACACACTCACTCACACACACGTAAGAACATAAGAACACAATGGTGATTTGCGCATGTGGAAAGATGGCAAAAATAAAGACATCGTGGACTAATTGATTCCCCAGTCATAGGTTTTTATGTTGTCCCACTTTAGTAAGAAACCTTTTACATTGTAGTTTTTGTACGATTTTTTTTAATTGAACATTTATCGACTCATGGTTTGTTATTTGACATTTGTATAGACTGTGGCATTATTGGGTGGGTTGACCTACCGATGTGCCACATAGCTCTTGATGTGAAATCTGGCCTTCGAAAGGCTAGGAATGAGCTAGAAAATGATTTTGAGGAGCAATGTATGTTGTTAAGGGAGTAAGAACCTTGTGAAGAAGCTTAGGAAAAACCTTGTGATTACATGGTTGTTGGTGTTTGTTGTTTATAAGTTTCTTTAGGTTGTGTATGTAGGATCAGTGGTAGTTATGGTCATACCTTGTTAGGTATGTTTGTGAGGGATGTGGGTGTTGTATGCCCTTTGTTGATGGTAATAAAAATAGTTTACTTTTTGTTTAGTTGTGTGAGTGAGAATTTCTTTCAAGTATCAACTGGTTTTATTTGAATAAGTTTGACTAACAAATATGTTTACCATCTCCTGAATTTTATAAGTTAACAAAATAAATATGGATGCCCCAAAATTAAACTTGTCAAGACACAACTCTCTATAATTGTCCATGTTTAACCTTAAATAGTCAATTGTTTCTACAAAATATGCTAATTTTGTACAAACCAATTTTAAGTAATGTAAGGCAACATAAACCATCTTGAATGTCACACAAATTTAACAACCATAATTGTACTTAATGTCTAAGAACCACAATAGTACTAAATTATTACAAACCACAAATTAAACATTGTAAATTGTTTTAAAGCAGCTACTCACAAGCATAACATAACATACGTGTTTATTAACAAACATAAATAAATCAAACTTCAGGCTCTTTACTAGCCTTTCTAGCACTTCTTCTCCTTTGACCACAAACTTGTTGTGTTGCTTGTGAATCCATTGGCTGACTTGATCCTCTAGCTACTTCACTTGGTTCACAATATGGGACACCTTTTTGTCTTGCATTCTTCTTACTTCCTTGCTTCTTTTTTGGACTTGTACATGCTCTCTTGTTATGACCCTTTGCATTTCATTTGCTATAAGTCACAGTATGTCCCTTCCTTGTAAGCTTTCCATTTTTTACCATGTTCTTCAATATCTTCTCTGACATCTTACATTTAGCCAATCTTCTCTTCTTCCTGGGTCTACCAATGGAAACATGATAATGTGGAGGCAATAAGGTACTTGGGATCCTGAATATGAGCCAAAGAGTAGCCCCACGAACAGGTTCAACCTTATAGTTGTACATCTCTGTCCATATGTTTAGCCAATATGCTTGATGTACTCAATCATGTGGTAGACCTACCTCATTTCCATAACTTAACATGTTATAAAGTGTGGCCACAACATGTTTACATGATATACCTATAAGCTCACATCTCTTGCATGTACAAAATTTTGAATTCATGTTCACCATACACTGGTCATTAAAAGGCCCCTTACATTGGTAATTATCACCCTCATTTCCAAACAAATGTATAGTCAACGGCACCTTTCATAATAAATATTGGTATAACATTGATTAAGATCTCCTTTATATTTTAACGATGACAAATAAACGTTTACAACACTTAAAATCACAAACGATAGCAAAAAACAGCCAAAACCCAAGTTGGGGTTCTGGCGAGCTGGGCGCGCGCCAATGCGCCTGACTCGAAATGGATTTTGGTGCTTTTTGCTCGCTGGCTTTCCTCTTACCCGACACATGTGAATCTTGTAATAAAGGTATGTACATGATACTTGAGCAATTAGAAACACTCAAAACAAGGTTTAGACTTAAAGAGAAGCTAAAACGAGTCCTCCCATTTTCAATAAAATGCTAACTCATTTCTTTATCAAACGCCTCTATCCAAGGCTAAAAATACCTTCTAAAGCTAGTAGAATCATACTTTCAACATACCACCAAACAAAAGTATTAATTTGACCTTAATCCGGATTTATTGTGTCCCTAATCACGTATTAGATTTTACTTCCTTTTTAGTCAAACGAAGTCAAATGTCACTTTGCGTAAATGCATCATTTTCGTATACAGGATATGCTTTACTTGAGATACAAAGCACTTAGTTTTTTTTGCATCGAGATGATTAGTGATCATGTCGATTGTTGATTAATCGTGGATTAAGTCTTAATGACTATTTGAGTGTGTGTTATTTGAAAGATGTTTATACTTTGATTTTTTATCACTTCCCAAAGGTTAAATGTTTTTCAAACTCCCACACTTCTTACACATCACTTCCTACTAAACATTCCCTTAACCATTTGTTAAACCCTACTTCCCCAAACAAATGATTAAACACACTTTCCTATACAATCCCAACATTCCGACAAACATTCTTCCCACTCTACCAAATACATTCTTTAATCATTATTGCCCAATTCTTTTCTTTATTAAAGGCAATACATCACCTACATAATCACCGCTTCGATTATCATCTTCTTCATCATCCTTACATAAACCAAACCTTCTTTATATATATGTGACAACCGTCAAATTCAGGACAAGTATCGTACAAGTCATCTTCACATTCTTGTGTGACAACCTTCATATTCGCGTTAACAGTCATACGAGTCACTATGATGTCTATGTCATGTTTGTCTTGTGCTAACTTCATTATACATTAGTTGGGTCATTTTAGGTCTAACTTTCTATTTTTAGGAACTCGCCTTAAAAACGTACATTCGACCTACGATCTTAGGAATAAGTCAAACGGTCAACGATATGCTCAAATGTTATTTAGTTAATGTCAATACTCTTATATAAACTAGAGTAACTCACTTTTATAAAAGTTTAGGTCATTTTATAATTCGCCACTCAACATCACCCGGTAAACTCAATATCGCATGTAGACTTCGCATTTTCCATTGCACCTTTAGCCATATGATAAGACTTATACCTTTACATTTACATTTTTAAATTGTACATTAGGAGATAAATTCACCACTTCATACTTATACCTACATACTTGAAATTACTATTTTACACTCACACTTACACCCTTATACTTAAACTTTTTTACCTACATTTTTTTACACAAAGTAAATACACAATATTAATAAATCAAAAACAAAAAAAATCACTTTTCTTTTGGTGCCGTCCAACCCCCCCTTCTCCTAGGGAAGACAAAATCTTGCTTATACTCCTTACCATATTATACTTCTCAAAATTTAATCATTATGTTCCTACAATCTTTACTCCGTCTTCTCTCATCACACACACACACACACACACACACACACACACACACACACACACACACACACACACTCATTTTACGTAGGGTTCTCAAAAATTATTTCTCCTCTAATCTTGTTCCCTTAACCAGCCACCCATCACCACCACTCAACCAACACCATTTTTCTTGAAATAACATAGCGAAACATCCTAAAAACCTTCCTTATTACCTCTTTTACAACCCCTGTTAATCAAAATCCACTCAAAGAGCCTCATTCGAGAGTTGTTTTATCTCAGCCCCATAATTTACATCATCACATCTTGAGTTTTTTGAAGGTAAGGTACGGGTACAAGACGGCTTGTGTCTATCTTGTACCCGAAATCACCTTATAAGGCCATTTACACCCTTTTAGGGATAACTTCTACTTTATTTTAAATAATGAAATGGTTTCACTTATGTGATAGATATATAAATACACTCTTGATATAGTGTTAAAATATCTTAAGAGTTTTGTTGATGTTCTTGAGGCTTGGGTAAAAGTCTAGCAGGAAAAAGTCACATAAAATCATGATTTATGTTATTTGAAACACTTAAGATGAAATGGGATTTTGAGTCATGTTGCTACTGAGTTTGGGGCATTTTCATACTCATAAAATTGTCAAAAAAATAGCACAAGGCTTGAATTGGTGGTTTCGAGATTTGACATATAGAACTAGTTGCAAAAATAGGCTTGAAATCGCGTTTTTAAAATAGATCGGGTTTCATCTTGTGCATGCATAAACTTGGATTTTTATGGGAACAACCTACTACTATTTTTCAATAAAAATGATGTTAAGATGTGTTTAAAATGATTTTAGGGTTTACTTAGGTCGTTTGGGTGCATTTGGTCACAAAACAAGTCACTTGAATCGGGTAAAAACACTAAAAAGTGGGTTGATTTTGGTAAGAAAATCATCTTGTAAATGCTATATCTTGGTCATAAAACAAGCTTTTGACATGCTTTTTGATTCTAAAACTAACTACCTTGAGTCTACTTTCTAAATCTTCTAACCTTGCAAGATTTTGAGAAGTAAAAGTCAATCAAAACTAAATTCCAAAACTAATGTGCAAGGCTAAGTTTCTAGTGACAAAAATTGATACATCATCTTTAAAAATGCATAACTAAATCACACTTTAGTCTTTGTACTTGATTCCAACACTCATTTTTTTGTAATGATGTTAGCTTTACATAAATGACAATTTCTAAAAATAGAAACTACTTTTGGATAATTAGTCAACTAAATTAAAAGGCATGGTCAAAATGGTTAATAATCTCAGAATTGGTCAAGTGTATGGTTTTGGGTATAAATCTTTCATACGTGCATAAAAAGATTTTAAACTCAAATAGGAGCTAGTTCAATATATTTCTTACATGTGGTTCTAAACCTAGAAGCCCAATTCACTCTTCAAACCATTTTGTGGCATGTGCAAGTTGACATGTCCACAACTGACCTCAAGTCTTGTAATAATTATTTGGGCTAGTTAAACACCTTAGAAAAATTTATAAAAAATTAAAAAGACACCTAGGATATTATATTAATTCATATCAAAAGGACAAAAAATTAGAACATCATTGACTGTTATATGTCATGTTTGTATTATATATCATTAGGATCGGTTAAGGATTAGAGAAAGGAGGCTATAGAGTATTTTTACACAATTTAATTTTCATTAAGAAAGGAAAAAAGAATGGAGAGTATTTTTACTAGGCTTTATTTTGTGTTTATGGCATATCATAAACACTAGTTAATCAAGCTGAATGTAGCTTGAGGTTAATGTGGTACTTCAGTCACATTCCATTTGTACTTAACTATTTTTTGGTTAATATATTTACCGGGGTAACCTTTTACCTAAAAAAGAAAAAATGAGGGGAAGGAAGGCATATTACATAATCAACTTCTAAACCTCTTCACTAATAAGATATATATACTACTTGGCTACCTTTCTATTTTTTCCTACTTTGACTACTTGGTCTTACTTGGTCAACATTTACTTAAGATTGACTTGTTACATTATAAATATAAACTAAATACTATTTTATTACAAAAACAATTCATTGTTAATAATAAACACTTTTCTATTCCTAACAATCTCTCCCCTAAGGGTTGATTATTACTGACGCCTTATGGTCGATAGAATTGGTCTTTCATTCACGAACGACTCCCATCTTCTCATCTGCTTGCGATGATTCAGACGCTTTGTTATTTCTCTTTCATACGCTTTCATTTTATCAAGGTCTAATTCACCCAGCAGTGGAGCCTTCTTTAGAAACCCAGACTCAAAGATCTTCAGCTTAACTTCCTTCAGAACTCTTTCTAGCGTATCACAAAACTTTATAATCTCAACCAAATCCATAACCCTTTTCTATTCTTTGTTGTTTAAGTAAATTAAACACGTATTTGGTTTATCTATAATAGAGTAAGGATCACGTGCTTCAATATCAGGGAATATCAACGTTGGTGCGATTAGATTGAGCTTCATCAGGTAGCTTTCTATTCCTAGTTGAAAGTCATGAACTCTCTCCCAAATTACACGACTTTTAACGAATGTAATTAAAGAACTCAACAACTTGTTTTCACAGTAATAGACTTTCTTGTATAGGCAAAGGTAGTATATATCTTCAATATCATTCTTGTTTAGATACTTGAAGTCAGCCTCAGAAAAGCTATCTGGTTTGTCATTTTCCCTCATCACAATGATTTATTCCATAAAATCAAGCCCGTGTTGTTTTTCAGTATTTACTCTGACAACTTCAACAATCTTGTGATTTGAGAAATACTCTTCTGGATTAGCTCTAACTTTTATGTGATTGATCTTGTATAGTCTTTTGTGCCATGAATATTTCCAGTGTTGAATTGACAACCGTGCTTCTTCATTGAAAGTCTTTAATTCTTTTCTCACCTAACAATTCATCTTTTCTTCCAAATCTTCTTCACGAAATGGAACAACATGTGTCTTATGAACTGAGAGCACGTATCTTCTTTCCTCAAAATTTCCATACTTCAAGAAAAATAACTCCTATAATACCTTGGAGGTTCATTCAGATTTCTTTAAGGACCATATAAAACTAAAACATATGGCTTTGATCATCTTATATCCTCCTGTCTGCTTTCCCACACTATCCGATTCTCCATATAATTTCTTGTTTGTTCTAAATGGTAGACATATTCTTCAGCATCTTTGAACTGGTTACTCATCATGTCTCTTAATGTAGCCTCTATTCTTTCATGATCATAGATAGTTGGTACACGCTTATCAACATTCTGAAACTCTTAAATTAACTTAGAAGTTTCTTTTTCAAGAATCACCTCATCTTCATCAATTACGGGATCCTCAACCCATGCATCCTATTCTTGTTGTATCTATTGAAGTTCAAATGCAGAAGTTTTGGATTTCTGAACTGGTTGTTTTGATGAAGAGCCTTTTGCAGACTTTGAATCTTTAGATGTCTTTTGCCTCTTTGCGGATTTCTCCCCCTCAGGATTAACATTATCACCCTGATGGTCATCATGATCTCGCTTGCGAAAGGCATCTGTTCTGCAAGGACCAACTGAGGCTGAAGACTTTTCAAACTTAGCTCTCAAAATTTCCCACAACTCTGGATCAGCAACTTGATCTTGAAGATTGGACTTCGTCTTTAGATACAATTGTTGTTGTAAATCAGCAATTGATGTTGTAGCATTTGAAGTACTTGTTGTAGGATAAACATTGAGAACCGTATTTTGCATGTGAATGCGGAAAAGTTCTTCAATTATCTTTGGTGCGTGTGCAGCAAACTCTTGTGAAATTAAGGCAGTTACAATAGCTTGTGCAGATTCTCTTTCTTTCTTGATAGCATTAACTACAATCCTTAGAAGATTATCATCAATCAGATCTTTAGTAGCATTAGAAGCAATCTTGGGAATGACGTCATTAAGAACAACATCCACTCTTTCTTTGATATCCTAAAAGTCACGGTTAGTAATATATTTCTTTTGCATGTGCTGTAACATAAAATCTTGAAGCCTACACATTTTTCTAAGAGCAAATGGAATGTGTGAGTATCTGCTAGAAATAGGTTTTGACTGTCTTTGAGATGTAGTAGCAGGAGTTGCTGTTGGTGTCACAAATATCGTCAATTCCTTAATAGGTGCCTTATCCGAGGATAAGTTTATCCTAGGGGATCTAAGTGGTGAGGGAATTAGTGTATGTATTTTCTCAGTCCTAGTCTCTGAACTACTCGTCACTTGAGTTCTGAACAATGCATGATCATCGTGATCATCATTGTCATCGTCATCGTTATCCTTCTTATCATCTTTCTTTTCCTCCTCCTCATCACATCAATGGTTTTTGAATTTTCTGTATGACTCCCAGGCTCTATCCCAGTATTGGAATCTTCTTCATCATTAAGGAATATCGAATCATCAAAATCAGTAGCATCAAAATCTTCTTATTCTCTATCTTCAAGCTTTTCTACATCCTCCTCCAATAGTTTATTCTCAATTGCAGCTACGTTTTCTTGTTCCTCGACAATCTTAGTAGTTTTGTGTAAAGCGAGGCTTAGTTGAGTTGCTTCATGAATCTCATCTCTTTCTCTATCATCACTTGGAGGTGGAATAAGAGTGGTGGAAATAGGTTTCTGCTGCCTAACACGAATCTTTAAAGATTTCCTTGGTAAACTTATTTCTCCACTAGTGGGTGTTCCTTTTCTCTTCTTCTTTTAAACATTAGCAGGGTTAGGTGTCCTATTCGTTTCTTGGGTAGATTCAACCGGTAATGGTTGAATCGTAGAAACGTCTACCCCTCTAAACTTCTCCACATAATCCTTATACTCCTGAGTATCTCAGATTTCAACAGTTATCAAGTTATCCGGAATCAACATCCCTTTTACGGTCACTTTCCCAGTAGAATAAATGCTTACCAACGGAGTATCATCTTTGATAGCATGATATTCCTCTTCTAGTCTGTTAGAAATGGATGGAAACTTTGACATGATATCAGCAATGATAAGCTTTGTGAAGCGAGGATACTGCATAACTTCCTTCTTCTATTAAACACAATGAATGAAATCCCACCAAAGAAGGCTTGCATTATCAACATAAATTTTGTTAACCACAACATGAAATTTCTAAATAATGTTGATCTTTGTTTGATCATGACCTGATGTTCGAGATATAAGATAACGATTGAAGACTTTGAACATCGTCTGCCATGGTTGTGCGAGATTCTTAGTGTAGAATGCACTCACTCTGTCTACTAGTCCTTGATATCCGACGATCTTGAGAAGTGGTTATATGTACTCAAGAGAAGCTGGTGGAATGAATGGTTGTTCAGGTGTTTCCACTGGTACCTTAAGAGTTGAACATAACATATCCACTATGTATGTGATTTCTTATTTATCAACCATGAAACGGATAGTCTCATTTTGATTCGAAACTTGCTTGACCGTTTTCTAGAACTGCTAAAGGTACACAGCTGGAACATCAGTGGTTGCAGTCAAAGCATAGCTCAAAGCATGATCAACTAGAAGTTGCCCAACAATCCTATACTCCGTTGGGCATGGAATGTTTGGAAGTGCCTTGCATAGTTAATACATCTTCCAACGCTCTAGTACTTGCTTGAGTGAACAAGTTGATCAGCTGGTGTAATTTGTTGTAGTTGTTCCATGATGATTATTGTATGATGAAATGAAGTGATTAGTAAAATGAGATAAAGATTTGATGTATACAATATATATAACATTTTTGTCTCTTTCCACTATGTCTGTTTTTATATGCACTGGCAATTCTATTTAGCATATTCTGATCATTTTCTTTCTCATGTACTAATTCTTCTTTTTTCGGGTACATGTCATACGCTTTATTCACCTTATTCTTTTGATCTCACTTTGTATGCTCTGACATTTCTTTTTCGAGCATACTCTGATTTGCTTTTTCGCGTATGGTTCTTATCTCTCTTTCTGTTTGAGTTACCTCACCAAAAATATTTGTGTAGTGATACTCTTTCAGGAATAATAAAGACATGCTCTAATTTTGAAATACCACTTGACGTTTGAGAAATTCAAGAGTAGAACTTTAAATTCCTAAAAGCGTTTTGTGAAAGAGTACCACTTTAAAAATACAATATACATTTTTACAGAAGACGAGATATTTTCAAAATCACTTTGTTAATGTTTTCAAAGACCTTTTTGATTGAAATTCATAGTTTCAGACCATAATTTTCTAATATTTCAATCGGATGGTCACTAAGAAACGACCTCATTCTGAACGTTTGACAACGGTCAAAACCGGATGTAACTTATACCATTGTAAATAAATAGTCAATAAGCTACTACCCCAGTCTATATTTCAAAAAAAATGCCGAAATTGGTTGTAACTTACACCATTTATCTCGATATCATTTAGAAGAACGTTGTCATAAACTAGAAAATTCTTTGCGGTTTATTTGAATCTTTGTTGAAGACTTTTGTGATTTGAACATTTGAAACATGAGAGTCAGAAAACGATTACAAATAATTAAACCACCACTTTCATTTACTTTCCACAAATCAACTTTTGATTTTGAACATTTGATGCACATTTAAATCATATTGCTTTGTTAAGCCATTTTTAACGTTTTAAGTCCATTTAGGTTTTATACGAAACCCAATAAGAAACCCATTTGGTTATACGAAACCTAATAAGAAACCCATATGGTTACATGAAACCCATTAATTGGCCCAACAAACTTTTATAAAGCCCATACGAAACCCATTAAGGCTGATACGAAACCGAAAGTTCAACTTATATCCAAAACCACTATCGTATATACAAAACCCTTGTAATCATGTGTTTTACAGGTTTTAATAAAAGATTAAGCATTTACTATCATTCGAAACCTATTTAGGAATTTCAAAAATTCATTTTCATATATACAAAACTTGTGTCGGCTACGTAACCCATTAGATGACTATCTAATCGTATTGGTTAGCAATGATTAAGCACGAAAATCATGACACTAATCCCTAACACATGTTTCGCCTAAGTCAATTTATCAAAACATTGAATTAATTATTTTACGAAACCCTAACCCTAAATACGAAACCTTTTAAATCTACAATTAATCCACAATAATAATAAAAGGAAACGATACGTTTGAAGCACAAAGAGTCTCAAAAATCAATTTGGATCGAATAGCTTGATACGAAAGCCTTTCATGTTATAAAGAAAATACGAAAGATCAAGGCTGCGTACGAAAGTGATAACGCTTTTGTATGAAACCTTTTCTTTTTTTGGGTAAAAGGGAATTCATACCCCGATAAAATATATTACACCAAAAAAATGTTGAAGTACAATGGATATAGGTGAATTCCTAACATCTCAGCCCGTTACATGGGCACAAACATGCACACAACTTGTGCAAAATCTAACTGGAGATGATTTATATACAACCTCAAATCAAAACGACACACCCTCAATGAATCAAAACAAAACTTATAAATCCGATTGCATATCCACATTAAGAATTAAAATTCTGAGATTAAAAACGCTAGGTGAATCAAAAGAAATCATAAGCGATTTTAATGGACAGAAGTTTGTTGCTAAAAGGATAGATAGAGAGGCGGTTTTAGGGTTAAGTTTGCCAGACAAGGAGGAGTGAGGGGGCACCGGAAATCGCCTCTAGGGATGAGAAGAGAGAATTCCTTGGGGTTAAACTCTTGGTTTAAACCTTTTTAATTTTATACATCCAAAATAAATTTAAAAAAACTGACATTTTTAGTCATGATAACATTCGTGTTTGATTACTTATGAAAGTCTCAAATTATAATAAACAAACACTCCCCATTGGAGTTAATACCGTTTCACAGTGATCCTTTTGAAATATTTTTGCAGTTAAAATTCATCGTTGTTTTTTGACAAATAAACAAATGTATAATCTCCCCCTTGAATAATTATTCTTCTTTGAAATTACTTCCTTTGAGGATAAAATTTATTTAAAAGATAGTTATTCTTGCATTTATTTCCAACTTTTGATTTTCTAATGATGAAGGGATCAAAAAAATTTATAACTCCCCTCATATAAATGTCTAGTTAAAGAATATATTATAGAGATAGTTATTTTTGCAGTTTTTGAACACACTTGAGAATTTGCACGATGATTATTTGAAAAATTGTTTTTCTATTTGTCCAATGAAATTGATTACAAAACACTTATTTTACGATGACAATAATTTTGATGAATGATATAACTCCCTCTCAGTTAATGATTGCATTTACTGCTGTGAAATACAAGTTGTTTCTGAATAATCTGCATAATTAAACTGATAAATCAAAAAAGATATGTGTTTGCATCAAAATTATGTTTTTTTGTTTTTCAAATTTTGTCTTTTGTTTTTATTATTTGAAAAGAATCACAATATTTTTGTGTGTTTTTTTAATTTTTCATTGCGCTTTTAAATTTTGTATTTTTTTTGAATATATGTACAAATGTTTTGATGTATGATTTTCGTTCAAAAAGATACTTTACGAGATCGTTCCAACTCTGTTGGAGTTCATACATCGCATACCAATCCTATGAACTAAGTACTCAAACCTCTCTTTTGGAAGGACTTTAGTAAATAAATTAGCAAGCTGGCATTTCGTCCCGACAAAGTAAAGTTCGATTGTACCTTGTTCAACATGGTCCTCAATAAAATGATATAGGATGTTGATGTGTTTAGTATGAGAATGTTGTACAGGATTATAGGATATGGAAATTATACTCTTTTGTTTCGTATACATTAGTATCTTGTGTTAACGATATCCATAATCTAACAGTTGCGTCCTTATCCAAATGACTTGTGTGCAGCATGCAGATAAAGATACATACTCAGCTTCCGCAGTTGACATAGTTGTACAATCCTTCTTTTTAGACGACCAACTAACTAGCTTGTCTCCCAGAAATCGGATTCCTCTAGATATACTTTGCTATTATCATGATACCTTGCGTGATCTGCATTATGAATTTGAAATTAGCTCAAATCTGAATCCTTCGAGTGCCACTTACATATGTTAATGGAATGTTTGAGGTAATGAAAGATCCTTTTGACCTCTTTGAGGTGCTTCTTAGTTGGGCGTGCCTAATAACATGCACACACAAATGTTGCAAAGGCAATATCTGGTCGACTTGCAGATACATAAGTCCCCCGATCATACTAGGATATTTTGTCAGATTAATTGGGGTACCTTGTAAATCTGGATTGATTCTGGCAGTAGCCATTATGTTTACTAATAGCAAATCATCTCCATCACATACAATGCTTTTTAAGAATTTATTAGTAATAAAAGATCCAGATTTAGGCAGAGGGATGTTGCGCAGCGATTGAAGCAACGAACCCTCTCTCATGCCTGTGCCATCGATATTCTTTATTTTGTCAGCGAGAGCATAAGTACTCTCATTTTCTTCCATCTCTCAAAAACCCACAGCCACACAATAAAACACAAACCAATGTTAAGGCTCCGAAAATGAAACCCTAAAATATTAGGGTTTCAATGAGCAGCAATAATACAAACCCTAACAGATCCACAATTCATGCACGTAATAATTGAAATTAAAGCTTGAAATGAAACCCTAAGAAAACTATGGAGATTAGAAAACAGAAACGATCAACTAATCCAAACCCTAAACCGTCGTCGAATCATATAAAAATAAATTAGAATCAAAGAAAACTAGAAACCCTAAGAGTGTTAAACGATCACAAGGAATTAGGGACGAACGAATCTAAGCCTAACCCTATCACAGAATAACAGGCAAAGGGAGACCAAAATCAATGATAATAATCGATCGTTATACAATGAATGGACGGAAAACAGGATCGAATCAGGAAATCAGAGGGGGTGTTTGAAATTGCCCATAGTTGAGAGAGTTTTAGGGATTTTTTTTATCAGCCTATATCTTGTTGCAATGTAACCTATAAATGTACAAGTAAAATCCTTACTAATCGGATTATTGAGGGAATTAAAGAGGTGGTTAGTGAAAACCAATTTGCTTTTGTTCCGGGTAGGCGAATTTCGGATAATATCCTAATCACTCAAGAGCTTATGCATAGTTATCACAGAAATCGTGGTCCGCCTAGATGCGCGTTTAAGGTTGATATTCAAAAGACGTATGACACTGTGGATTGGGGTTTCTTGAAGAATATCCTCTTGTGTTTTAGATTTCATCCTACTATGGTTTCTTGGATTATGTCATGTGTCACATCCACTTCCTCTCCATTAGTATAAATGGTGACATTCATGGCTTTTTTAAGGGTGGTAGAGGGTTGCGGCAGGGTGACCCCATTTCTCCTTACCTATTCACGTTGGTGATGGAAGTTTTGAGTCTTATTATCCAACGAAGGGATTGAGCATTGAAGACGTTTAGATATCATAAAAATTGTGAGGAGACGCAGCTTATTAATGTTTGTTTTGCAAATGATCTTTTCATTTTTGCTAGGGGTGAAGTCGAATCTGCCTGTCTCATTATGGAGTCCCTTGGTGAATTTCAAAGAACGTCGGGTTAAGTCCCGAGCATTCCAAAGAGCACGGCTTATTTCTGTAATGTTTGTAATCATGTTAAACATTCTATCCTTAGCTTTATGCCTTTTGTTGAAGGTGAGCTTCCGGTCATATACCTTGGTGTTCCCCTTATTTCTTCCTGGCTTCTTAACAAGGATTGTAAGATCCTTGTTAAAAGAGTTAAGAACCGTATTGGGGATTGGAAGAATAAGTCTCTATCCTTTGCTGGCCAGCTTTAACTATGTAAGTCTGTTCTTTCTTCTATGCATGTATATTGGGCCTCGGTTCTTATGATCCATATAGGTATCATTCAAGACATTCAGCACCATATACGTGATTTCATTTGGTGTAATGGCGAGCTCAAGCATGGTAAAGCTAAAGTTGCTTAGGAAGATATACACCTTCCTAAAAGTGAGGGTGACCTTGGTATCCGTAGTCTTGAGGTATTTAATATTGCCTTGATGACTACCTATATTGGGAATATTGTCTCTAATAAAGAGTCATTATGGGTAAGGTGGATTCACACGTATAAGTTGAATGGTTATTCTTTTTGGGATGTTCCTATTAAGTCGGATTTAAGTTAGGGTTGGCTTAAGCTCCTTCATATTCGAGACATTCTTAAGCCTTTCTTTTGGATTACTATAGGTAATGGTAAGAGTACCTCTGTATGGTTTGATAATTGGTGTTCGTGGAGTCCTTTAATCAGGTCTTTAACTCCTAGAGACATTACTAGTAAGGGCTTTAATATTAAGAGTTGTGTTGCTAATTTGGTAGCTAATGAAGGTTGGTTGTGGCCTTAAGCATGGCTTCTTAAGGCCCCAGACCTTGGCCTTATCCTGGTTCCAACCATTATTGATTTTCGGCTAGATTTGGTTCAGTGGCATGATTTGAATGGTGTATTGTCGTGCTTCTATGTAGGGACTGCTTGGGAAGCCCTTAGACCGAGAGGTGTTGAAGTCTCTTGGTACCGTGTTGTTTGGTTCTCACATTGTATCCCTCGTCATGCATTTCATCTATGGCTTGTGATGCGGAATAGTCTCAAAACGCAAGATAAGTTAAGGCAATTGGATGTCGGGGTTAGTACCAACTTAAACATGCTTCAATGTGCTTTCTGTAGTCGTCAGTTGGATTCACATGCTTACTTATTCTTTGAATGTCCGTATTCTTCAAAGGTTTGGCAGCTTGTTCGTCCTCTTGCAGGTATGGAGAACGTCCCACCTCATTCGCATGATATTATGTTGGAATTGCAGCCTATAGCACATATTTGTTAGGCAAAAAGTATTTTTGGTCGCCTTATTGTGGCTGCTACTTCTTATTTCGTGTGGCTAGAGCGCCATAATCGTATCTTCAAGAAAGTTAGAAGATCCTCGAAAGAGATTAGAGATATTATCATGGTTACTGTAAGAATAAAGCTCCTCTCTATTCGTTTCAAAAATACTGTGATGGTTAATAATTTACTGTCACGTTAGAAGATACCTAGTAACTTTAGGCTTTATAGTTGATCCTGATTTGTTATCAGGAGTGCCGATTGTTTTATGGTTCATGTAGAAGTTGCTGTTCGGTTTGAAGAGCCAAGACGGGAGCTCCCTTTGAGTGTTGTACTATTTTTCCCTACTCCAAGGTTTTGCCCATTAGGTTTTACTTGGAAAGGGTTTTTAAGGAGGCAAGCTCAATTGGATTCTATTCCTCCCTATGTATGGTTGGTTTGTGGTGTTCCATGGAAGAATTTATATTGTTTTGGCCTTTCATATTATTGGTTGTATGTTTATAGTTAGGCTTCTATGTTTGTGGCATGTCACATACGTGTAGTGGTTGTTTCAAGCTTATGCTTGAGATTAATGTGGTATTTTAGCCACATTCCATTGTACTTAAATTGTTGTGAGTAATAAAAATTTACTAGGGTAACCCTTTACCCAAAAAAAAGTTTTGCAAATATGTTTTAGAAAACTAGATTTGTTGAGCTAAAAATTATGTTATCGATATATATCTGAACTAATAAGATGTCTTCCCCGTACCTTCTTGTAAACAGTGTTGGATCAACAATACCTTTTATGAAATGATGGTTAATCAAGAATAAGGAAAGCTTGTCATACCATGCTATATGGGCTTGTTTAAGACCGTACAGAGCTTTCTTAAGAAAATAAACGTGATTAGGAAAGTCTGGATCTACAAATCCATCAGGATGACTTACAAAAACTTCTTCTTTCAGTGGTCCATTGAGGAATGCAACCTTGACATCCATCTGGTAGATAGTAAAGTTCTTGTGAGCCGCGTATGCAACGAATATTTTTACAACTTTGAGTCGTGCAACTGGAGCAAATGATTCCTTAAAGTCTATTCCCTCTTGTTGACTATAACCTTTGGCAACAAGACGACATTTATTTCGAATAACCGTATTTTCAGCATCCATCTTGTTATTCCAAAGCCATTTGACCTTGATTACATTCTGGTCTACAGGTCTTTCAACAAGTTCCCACACATCAATCTTTTAAATTGATTAAGCTCATCTTGCTTTGATTCGATCCAGCTGTGATCGATTATAGCTTCCTTAATGTTGGTGGGTTCTGTAGTACTCACTGTTAGTGCATACATGCACATCTCTGCATCAGTGTGGAGTCTACTTCTTATTGTAACAGGCTTGGAAGGGTCGCCACTCTCTTGTTCAATTGGAGGATTCTTCGTCCACCTGTCAGTGAAGCGATGTTGTTGGTTAAACTCATGCATATTTGATAGATCCTGGTAGTTTGAAGATGACTCGGCTTCTTCGAATTTAGTAGTTCCAAATGGATTCATGAAAGTGTTTTTGTCAAGTTCTGCAACGTCTTCTTAAACTTGTTCATCAGGATGATTATTCGAGACTGGAGTTGTTGGTTTATTTGAAAATGGTTCTTCTGATGATGATACTATTTGAGGAGCATCATGGTCTTCAACGATGATTGAAGAAGATAAACGAGTGTCTTTATTGTCAAAACTATTTACCGCGTAATTATCTGACACTTCAGGAGTTCTCGTCGCATAGTATTCATCATACAGAGGACCAGTCTTCTTTTGACGGCATTTCATGTGTTTCTTCTAATGAATCTTGAATATTCGAGCAGTTAATACCAGGTTCTGAATTGTTGCATTCAGAAGCCATAGTTGTAAGCACATCAAATATCACATGAATGGTTATAAAAATCTTTCTTGTTCTGCGGTTATAGATTCGAAACCCCCTTGATGACTTAGAATAACCAATAAAGATACCAATGTCCGCCTTCGGTTTCATTTTCCCAAGATCATCACGATCATTTATTGGATTACACTAGGATCCGAACACATGAAAGTATTGAGCGTTGGGTTTTCTATTTTTGATCAGCTCATAAGGCATTTTGTTGTACCTTGTATGTATAAGAGAGCGATTTTGAGTAAGGCAAGCAGTAGCAATGGATTCAGCCAATAGAAATTCGAGTGATTTAAAAAAAATAAGCATTTTATGAGCAGCCTCGACAAGTGTTTGATTTTGACGTTCAACAACACCGTTTTGCTGAGGCATTTAAGTAATTGAAGTTTTAGGCCTAATGCCAATCTTTTCATAAGATCTCAGTTTATCATTTTTGAACTCAGTTCTATTATCAAAACAGACCATCATGATTTGAACCTTCAAATTCCATTGAATCTGAGTAATGAACTTAATGATCATCTCTAGAGTCTCATCTTTTGTGTGAAGAAAAAACACCCAAGTGTAACGGGAGTAATCATCTACAATAACCAGAATATATCGCTTGCCATTAATACTTTCTACCCTCATTGGCCCACATAAATCCATATGAATTAATTCGAGTTTAGACTTTGTACTTGGAACCAATTTAGATGAAAAAGTAGCTTTCTTTCTATTTCCTTGCTCACAAGCTGAACATAGGTGATCTTTGTCATACTTAAACTTCGGAAGCCCGTCAACTAGATCTTGCTTAGTGAGTTGATTAATGGTACCCAAATTCAAAGGAGAAAATCTTCAATGCCATAACAAGGATTTTATTGATGTAGCTTTGGACATTAAGAAAATTGGAGATGAAGTTACCATTTCAGGAACAGAGATGGTATAGAGATTAGAATCACGTGAACCGATAAGTAAATCTTCACCCTCTAATTTTCGTACATAGCAAGTATTAAAATAAAAGGCTACTTCAAGATCTCCATCCAAAATTGTCCAACCAAGAAAAGATTGTGTCCAAGGCCTTCAACATAGTATACATGACATATTGTGATATTCCCTTGAACATAATCTCCATATCCAGTGATTGCTGTGAAGTGATCATTTCTGAAGCAGATTGTTCCCATGAATTTCACAATGAAATTTCTTAGGAGTTTAAGATTTCCAGTCATGTGCTTCGAGCACCCGCTATCAACAATCCAAAGGACAATTTGGATCACCTGCATCACATGAAACAAATCCGAATGGATGAGTGGACAGTTTAGCTACCCATTTCTAAGTGGTAGCCAGTGTTTTAGAGTGAGTTCTAGCATTAGTACTACTCTTAGAAACACTAGGTGGTGTTTGTGTAGTTGGACTCTTAGGCGACCAATTGAAACTTGATTGGTTTTCAAACAATTTATACCACTTCCCACTTGTTGCAATTTTTTTTCATGGAAGTGCTAAGTGTCTTACTTTGTCTAGATTCTAGAGTTAGTGATGTGGCATGTGAGACCTTATTTGTTGCTTTGGGGGGGGGTAGCAGCACTAAACTTAGATTTCACAACTACGGGAGTAGCTCCTAAGTTACTAGATTTCGCGGCTACATGGGAAGTAAATAAGGCTCTTTTTACTCTAGAATTTGGAGACAAATCATAATGAGCAACACATTTATCATGAGAAAGCATAAAAACATCCTTGCCACATGAAACACATACAAGATTCAAACCATCATGCACATTGTTTACAACTTTCGCTTTTAATACATTTGTGTTTGATCCAGAAACATTCAAATTCAATGTATCACGCTTATTAGAAACTAAACTAACACTACTTTGAGTTTTCTTGACTTTTGTAGATGTGGTCTTAAACTTAGTGTTCAGCAAGGCTCTTTTCTTCAAATTGGTGTCCTTAGACTCTGGTCTTCTAACACTACTAGAACTTGCTACTCTTGTGGAAGAAAACATGTTAGATTTAGTCTGTTTTTGTGACTTTATACATTCCTCTCGCTATTACATTCGCATGTGTTTTCTGTTTCTGCTCAGTTTTAGGTGTAGAACATACAATGATTGGTTTTGACTTATCTGTTTTGACCTCAACCTTATAAACAAACTTAGCCTTCAATGTTTTATTTTTATTCATCGATGTAACACAAAGTAGTTTTCCTAAGTCACAGATTTGTCAAACTTAGTGTAACACCCCCATTTTTACAATATAGCAGCGGAAGCTAATCTAGGGTATTACTTCATGGATACAACAATCATAATCATAGAA